>QFEY01000693.1:0-82308 GCA_003316435.1 Russula virescens | reverse complement strand
CCTTGAACCGACTGAACGAGATCGTCGCCAATGGCTCACAGCGGGTAATCTTGCCAAATTCGGGAGCTGAGGGACTCACCCCAGAAATTACGCCAAGCATTGACAGGCGAATAAGACAATATATTGACACAGCCATTTTTGTGTGGATTAGGGCTTACGCCCCCTCTCTTTAACTCAGCTCATCGGCGTCCTGCAGTGAAACCAACTCACTTAAACGTGAACACGACGCGATCGCCATGGGTTCTCCTTTGCAACTTGGATCTTGCGGTCTAACATAGGCATTATCCCGTCCTCGAACTATCAAAACCTTCGTGTCACACGGCTGGTTGAAGCTTGCGATAACTCGCATGCCCATTCATTTACTTTCTCATGAATGACAGCCCGATATCGGGATCCCATGATAGGGATATTGACCGTGAATCTGTGTGAGTGGCGCACCTTGATTGCGTGGCTGTATATCAGCACGCCCTTAGGACAAGCGTAAGCAGAGATAAACAAACGAAAAGGGATGAAATATACGAGGGAGACTCGCCTCGAAGAGTCGAGAAGGGACGGGACTAATCCCACTGTTACCAGCACGGACTGAGTTCCCGAATCAGAGCTTCTGCGAGGGGCGAGAGCGAACCCGACGACGTTGGCGAGGATGCGCAGTTCATCCTTGATCGTCTTAGCATTTCATACTAGGCAACATGGTTGTTAACGCGACGTGAATAGATTTGATGACGATGCATATTGTACTGTACAGGGTGTTGACAAAGGATGTTGTGTGCGAGGGGGTACTGATTATAAACCTGTCCGTAAAACAATGCAGCGATCCAGACTTCATATTTGTTTATCGCTTGGGATATTTGCCCGATCGTCAAGCCTTTCTTTTCGTGGTGAAAAGCATACTAAGCTCGTCATCTCGGAAATGATTGCGTCCAAAGTTGTTGCGAGGGATCGACTACAGTATCAGAGGCGGCATAAGAAAATCAATCGCGGAGACGCCTTCGGTGCTTACCTCGTCAGGATTGTAAGCCATGGCCATACAAAAACTACAGAGATTAGTGTCACGAGAACAGAGATGGGGCTCGATATACGTATACGTATACTCCCAACCCGATATCACATATTGGATAGGGATATATCAGATATAACGATTTTATATGGTCTCGAAGATAGTTGGTATCGCATTTGTCGAACTCGAAGGGCGCAAGGTTGGCTAACCTGCAACTGCAGTAGACATCTCTCTGTGTAACGTTCTAACGGCGAGGTCTTCATCAACGTCTGATTCTATCGGATTCCAAACTTCCTTCGCAACCTGTATCATGATAAGCTCGTACTCTTGACCCACCTGTGCCTCCGAAAACTGTAAGTATGGCCAATCGATATGAGATTTCTAGGGTTGCAGGGAAGCGTTGCAGGTGCAGTTCGTTGGCACACCCTCTCAAAGATGGTAAGCTCTGACCTCTTTCCACGAAAGCACCGGGCCTCGGATTGGATTGAGGTAGATCTTCTACCGTGACAAGAATCCGGTGATGATGTGCCCTTGATTGGTCATGTCCCTAGGCCTGCGGAATCTAAAGGGGTAGAAGAAGCGCGGAAGACGTGTCAAGAGATGACAGGCCCTCAGACGATATACGATAATCCAACATGGTCACCAGGCCAGCGTTGACACCATCTCCCAGCTACTGGTAGCGCATCTCCACCGGGAGATATCGATGGGCGCGGACGATTCTTCGATGAATCTCACTCGGAGCGGATATCATGGGTCATGATCACGATCAGAGTTCATAAACGTCTACGCACACCGTAAGATACATCACGCACAGGATAAGGGGAGAAGAACCCGAACCTGCCTCCTGTGAGTTGAGGGCCCGAGGGGACATTTCGAGAATCCAGAAGGACTACGCCAGATAAGAAATTGTCATGAGAATTGCTAGACTTAAGCTTAAGTAACAATAGCTCCGATGCCAACAAGGCCGCGTTCAGTGATGAGCTGAGTATTATTGAACAGGACCGGTAAGGGACGGGGGACTGTGGGGACCTTGACTGCAACAAAAGTTTATCCGCATGAGCCGGATAGTGGATAGTACCGTCCCCTGCCTTGAGCACCACTTTGACGGTATTGACGGGAAGCATTGATACTGCGAATATTGTGAAGCTGAGATATGTGCTCTATTGCCAGCTTTCAAGAGTCGCAAAGAGGAAAAGGCGATTGTCTTGCTCCGCACCGAATTGGAACGATCATGGTTGCATCTCTTGCACTTGATCGCAATTTTGGTTTATTGCTCACGCCTCTAAATGCTACTCAACGCCGTGAGTGACGCATTTAAGAACAGGAAATGGGGAGCCACCTCGAGCCTCGAAGTAACCTGCTAACCCGAGCTTGTGCCACGGTCAGGTCAACGACTTGAACAAATTTTACGTGTTTTGCTACCCGGAGTGTCTTCGTCTAGGAAAGAAGCTGACGTCTTCACTTGGTTCGGGTGTCATCGCGTACAGCATGTCTTTAACCGTGTTGATAGACAGCATGTCGCGTCAAACGACGAGGTGAAAATGTTTCTGTTAGAAGGAAGGACCGTGCTAGGGTGAAGAACTTTCCTTCACCTATAAATCATTGATCTGCTGATCATTGAATATTCCTCACCTTGCCTCTGGATCCGAGAGCAGCGTGAGCGTAGTCACTCGTGAGTGTCCTAACGCAGTCTCTGCCCGCGGTCTCTGCAGTGCCGAGAGGCTCGGGCCGCCCGACTGACACCGCGCGCATAAGCTAGGGCCGAGGACTCGGAAGACTCGGACAAGTCTACTGTATTCCAGAGTCGAGACCAGACCATTCTATGTCGTGTCTTTACGCAAAATCATGGCATCCGCCGCCAAAAGGAGGACGGGAATGAAATGAATGAACGCCTGTATACTATCACAGTCGTAAATTCCCCTTTACTATGGAGAAAGCAGATTGCACTGACAACTTGAACGCGCCTGAGTCTGTGACTCACCGGCCCATTGGCACGCCAAAGATCCAGGACTGCAATAGCTGGGTTGCAATGACCATCGTCAAGGGCTCACGACGCACATCTTTGACTTCTCTAGAGTTGAGGTTCAGATGGGTGCGACCGCAGCTTACGCGTCAAACTTGACAGGCGTACTATTGCCTAACAGAGTTGATTTCTTATGTGGTTTTAGGGCAGTCTTAAGGCTCAATATCCAGTCTCGACCTAGGACTTAACTCGGAGTCTTCTCAACGTTTCCAGATTCCCCTCGGTACTAGCAGATGCGGAGAACCCCAAAGGAATGTCGAGGCCGTGGCACGGCCTCGGAGTCTCGGACATTATTCTCGATAAACTGGTAACAGAAACAGGTAGAACAAAAAGTACACACGTCCTCTTCCTACATAGGCACACTTGTCAGACCATAGGAAGTATTGTACAACACAACGATATTGCTTGGGGCCCTATCACATCACCACTTTGCGTAAGGCAGGAACTTTCCACTGCGAATTGTGTGTCAGTCAGTGTCCACGGCACCCTCATGCGGCAAAACAAAGCCGAGTCGAGGATTGGGAACAGGTCTCAAAACTCACTCGAAGGTCAGCAGGACGCGATTGCCATTGGGATCCTCCTTCTTGTCAACGTGGATCTTACAGTCGATCATGGACATGATCCCGTCTCCAAACTTTTGAGTTTTGTGTCACAGGGTTAGTGGGAGCCTGGGAGCCTGCAATGCCATCGTACACTCATTCACTCACTTTCTCATGGATAACGGCCTGACATCATAACAAATTAGTGAATGTTGAGTGCGCTGCTATTGAGTGACTGTGAGTTAATGAGAGAGACGTACCTTTATGGCATGGCCATATACCAGCACACCCTTCAACAAACGAGGCATGAGCCGAGAGGGAAAAAGGGTGGTGTGGATTTGACTTGCCTCGAAGAGGCGATATATCACGGGGTCAGTTGGAGGGATGGGGCCAATCCCACGGTTTGGGTACCAGTGTGGGCCGAGCTGTCTGATCAGCCATTCAGGAGACTTCAGCTGGGAGCTTTGGATGTGGAGAATGTTGCAGAGGGCGCGCAGTTCGTCCTCGCTCGCCTTTGCCTTTCGCGAGCACAATTATTGTTAGCGAGATGTGAAAAGACTCTACGACGACGCATGTTGTACGATATTGTACAGTGCTCCGACGAAGGATGATATGAGAAGGGTGCTACTACTTACCTGTCCGTAAAACAACGCGGCGACCCAAACTTCGTCCTTGTTCATTGCTTGGGCTATCTGCTCGAATGTTAGGCCTTTGCGATCATGAGTTTTCGATTGTCCGGAGATAATGCGTAATCTTATGGAGACACACACCAGCATTCGCTTTTCTCTGGAACAGCAAGCTGAATGCCTCAGAGAGATCGCCCATCTGGAGGTCGTTGCAGCAAGTGATCGATTACAGGGGACGCGGCGTAAAAAAAACCAGTCATGTTCGCTCGCGGGGATACTGTGAGTGCTCACTGCATTGATATTGTAAGCCATGGTCGTACAAAAGACTACAGAGGGCAGTGCCGTGGAAAGAGAAGTGGGACTTTATAGATATAATATCCGATATCGAATAGTGATTCACACGTGATATGATATGCTCCCAGACGTCAATCCTCTATGGCTTGTTATCAAATGTCATGTCAAGGGCGAGGCCCAAGAGATAAGTGGCCTTTATCACTGGCACGTGCAACGGCTTTAGACGCTTGCATTGCATGCCAGTGGCCAGTTCTAACGATGCCGGTCCTCATCAACATCTGATTTCCAAAGGCCCTTCGTAGCTTTCATAAGCTCGTACATCTGACCTAGCTGTTCCTCGGAGAGCTGAAAGTGTCCCCATTCAATGTGAGTGTTCTGTAGTACAAGGAAGTGTTGATGGAACAGCTCAATCATGCGCACCTTCTCAAAGATGGTGGGGTCTAACTTCTTTCCACGAAAGCGCTGGGCTTCGGACCTCGCGGGGATTTGGTCGAGGTAGACCTTCCATTGTGACAAGAATCCAATTACGTGTCCCGGGTTCGTCACGTCTTTATGCCTACGGAATTCTAGAGGGGAAGTAAAAGCATGGGGGACGCGTTAGGAGGCGACGAGCCCTCGGACGACGAGAGACAACTGAACAACGCCACCAGACCAGCTTTGACATAATCATCTCCCAGCGAGCGCATCTCCACGGGAAGATATCGGTGGGCCCGAAGAATTCTTCGATAGAGACTGGATGGACATCATGAATCACAGTCAGGGATAAATATAGAAGCATACGGGCGCTCTGCAAGATAGAGTACGCACGGGATAGGGAGGAGAAGAGCCGCGCCTGTTTCTCTTAAATTGAGGGGACGTTTCGAGATGGACTCTGCTAGACGAGAAATCGTTATGCGCATTGGTAGAGTTGAGTTTGAGTTGAGCCGCCAGCGCACATGGCCGAGCTGCGGTTGAACCGGACCGGAACTTGTCATCCCGTCTAGAGCAGCTGTTCGACAAATGACATGACAGTTGAAGTTGATGAACCCTACTGTATGAAGCACTCTGGTCCTGAAATATGAACGGCCTTTATATTTCTCCGTTCCCTTGTTCAACCGTGGCACATCACCCCCCAACTACTAGCAGCTCTCCACTCGAGCTCGACCAGCTCATATGGCTACTCTTGCCGATGACGTTGTCGGTCCAGATGAAGGAGGCATTGCTCTCACGGGCCCCGCAGGTATCGTAGTCGAATTGATGCGCTCCACCGTTTTTTCTGTGTCGTAACCAAGTCGCGTAATTCCCAGCCTTCCCAATAGCAGACAGTACTATGTCTACTCAGGCTGTGGACACCTCTCCGCACATCTGGTCCATATGTCTCACTCATGCCGACAAGTTCGACAGGGCGCTTGTTGAGAGCTGGAAAGGGGACATGGATGGTATCCTTATATTCGTAGGTGGCCTTTTTTTTCGCGGTCATTGACCACCCTATCTCATCTTACACCTCTTTTTTTCTAGTCGGGTCTTTTCTCTGCGATTGTCACTGCGTTCCTCATCGACAGCTACAAAGCTCTCCAGCCCGACATTGCGACAGCCAACGTCAATATAACTGCACAGCTCGCCATCATCTTGGCCCGCTCCACGAATCAAAGTGAACCCGTGCTGCCGCAGATACCCCAGAACAGCCAGTCGGCGTACCTCGTCATCAATGCGCTCTGGTTTTTAAGCTTGTCCTTCAGTCTGACGTGTGCCATCGTCGCCACGCTCGTCCAGCAGTGGTCACGCAACTATCTGCAAGGCACCGAAGAGGGCTTTAACCCGCACCCGCACCAGCGCGTCCGCATGCGGACCTATCTCCAGCGCGGTGTGCGAAAGTTCCATTTGAGTGAGCTGGTTGATGCAATCCCCATGTGAGTATATAATGTATCTTCTCGTCGGTGTCGATGATGGAGCTTCCGGAACTCCCTTTGCAGGCTCCTCCACGCCGCCCTCTTCCTCTTCTTTGGCGGCCTCCTCGTCTTCCTCTTTAACCTGAATACTACCCTCGCCCGTATCTTACTTATTCTCCTCGTACCCGCGCTCTTCATTTATCTCCTCCTCACTGCCTTGCCCCTCTTCTTTTATGATTGCCCATACAAGACACCGCTCACCTCTATTCTCTCATACCTCACATACCTCGCGGCTACGTACCGTCCCAGACGTCGGCACAGCAAGGCCTCACCCAATCAGTGGCATCCAGGGAAGCAGACGACTCATTTGACCAACCTCTGGTCCATGGACGGCTGCGCCGAAGGCGCAGAGCTCGACCACACCGCCCTCCGCTGGACGTTCGTCGCCCTCACGGAGCCCAGCGACCTCGAGCAGTTCGTCACCGCGCTTCCCAGCCTCCTCCAATCCGATTCTGGCACCGGCTTCACCGACGACGGCGCACGTGCCGCGCAGTCCCTCCTCTTTGGCCCAGACATGCTCGCGAAACAGCTCGCGTCGCTGCTGCGTTCCACCATACCCTCGTGCGTGCCCGCCTTTGGCCCGGCTGACCGCCACCGGCTCGAGGCCCGCACCGTGACGTGCCTCAACACTGTCGCCCTCCTCGCGCGTGCATGCGAAGGCCCCACCCAGGCATCACCTCACCTCTGGTCCGCCTGGGCAACAATGTACGCGAATCCTGTTGCGCGCGCCGCGCTCACCCTCCGCGAACAACAACAGCAGCAGCAACAACAACAACAACCCGACTCCCCTGCTACCACACCCGCGCTCGCCGCACTTACGCAAGGCACCGCGCTGCTCCTCGCCTGGCGTGCACTCGTCGCTTATCGTACCTTCCTCGCAGACATCCGTCAGCGTGCCATCACCGCCGGCGGCGTCCCGGCGGTCCTTTTCACCCGCTTCGCGCAGGAGCTCCACACTCGCCTCTCCGCCGGCGTCTACTTGGCCCGTGCTCTCCACGGTGTCCTTCATGGCCTCGCGGGAGACCCGGACTCGGGCATCGCTGGTAGCGCGCTTCTTGCTCAGCGAGGCGACGAGCTACTCAGTGGTGCACTTCGCCCGTACATGCCTGGCGCTGCCGGGCTTGGTGTCGGTGCCGGTGGCCCGGATGTGGGGGCACTGGCGCTGGCAGCGCTAGCAGACATGACCAAGGCCAAGGAGTGCCTCGCCCTCCTGTTCATGTATGCTGCATGCTCACTCCCTGCCGATATCTCGGGCAAGGAGACGCTGCGCTCGCTTGCTGCGCCGCTTGCGTGGCCCGAGCCGTGCGAGTATGAGGAGGAGGACGCGGCGATGCGGCTGCTGCTTGCTGTGCGCCATGCCCACGGGCCGGATATGCTGACGGTGTTCGACGCGGACAGGGTCGTCGAGCTTTATCTCTCGATTCATGCTACGCCTGCGCCCCCGCACTAGCTGCCGACATCTGATGCCACACCGTTGGAGGCTCAAATGGTTATATAATACCATGGAGGGCAAATTTGGGATCAAACGATTCTTTCAAGTTATAAGGGTTATATTATTGGGATGTACTATCGACTTTTCTTACAGGGATACATATCTGTAGTTTAGATTAGGGACAGAGATAATTTGATTACCGTGAACATGGACATCTGGTAGGCTACTCCACGCTTGACATATCGATGAGCTGGTGAGATACAGCGAGTCTATGCCTTGCAGTGCAATGTTAGTTCGGTTTTTGCTGAGGAAAGGAACGGGCACGGTATTGATGAAGGATGATGGACATTAGACGCAGTTGAGTCATTAACGGTGCTATAAACCGGGTAGTAACCCGGAGTGGCATGGAAACCGAAGCAGCCAAGGTTTGAGGCGAACGACGGGCGAGGGGACAGAAAGTGTTAAGGTCAGATCATGAAACTCTCCCAGTACCAATGGGCTGGGATCAGTGGAGGCGAGATCACTCTGCGCATGGCACACTAAAAATCTGCACCACGATAAAGGGAAATCGATCGTTTTTCGTCAGACATATGGTAGCGAAAGACCATGTCAGCTGACCTAAGATCATTATCAGTAGAGGCAGGATAGCCTGGATTGGTCTGGGATCTGGAATTTAGGGTGTGTTATGGTCTGCGGTGACTTCGAGAGAAAAGTGGCCTTCTGCGCCATTGAGAAGGTATCATACACCCGACGGTAGAAAAAGCGTGGGATTGATGATTTTCGAACAAAAGGTGGCGCACGATGTGACAGCGTGTGGAGATGCTCGGAACAAAAAAGTAGCATTGCCACGCAATGTGGTGATTTCTAAAGGGAAGGTACGATCAACATTTGAAGAGCGGGTAAGCGGGCGGGAGTCTGGAACGTACTCGGAATCGCGTAGCAAACGGAGGAGGCCTACACTCTGTTCTAAGCGAAGAAGTGTGGTCGAGTTTGTCTCGAGTCACGGTACACCAGAATTCGATTTGTAGGTAGGGACATACCGTCGCTCCACTCTCTATTCTTTTCCCCCCGTCCGATGGGGTGGGACCCGGAACAAGGCGGAGGATGCACCAGGTATTCGGCCGTGAGGACAACGCTTTGTCTGCTCGCTCGCGGTGTACTTCTGCGTATTGTCGCCAGCATATGGCCACCTTACGAAGCGACTGGGAGATGCAGGGACTTCCGCGAGTCTTTTGAAAAGAGAAGGGACAATGTGTTGGGTGCGTAGCATTAGAGACGTCTTGGGGACTCGGATGAGGTGGCTGGTAAGGGCGGTGGCGAATCCACTTTCCTGTAAAGTGTGCAGTTACGAGGGTAAAATATTAGTCATGATACATGTTGAAGCCGCACATGTTGGGGTACCGTACCATGCGGCACTGGCCTGGGCACGGGTGCTTTACCAAACAAACAAAAGACGAGAGCCCGTGACCGAGAAGATACGAAGCACGAATGATGGGGTGTGATGAAAGATACGCGTAGCTGATTTGTGCGCATCAGTCAGGCTTTGCATCGATTCGGCTGGCTGGTCAGAGCGTGGGTGGCCATGGATACGGCGATGTGATGCTGATATGATACCAGACGAAGTTAGGACCCAGTGCGCGGCGCCTAACGAAGGGAGCCAGCACCGCCAGTGACTCGGTCTCGGGTTACTCGGAGACCACAGCATCCACGCACCGCATTGCATTACGCGCGTCTCTAGGGCGTGTTCAGCCTGTTTTGGAGAACAATAGCCCTGCATGCCATACCTTCACAACATCACACCTTTGCTTTGCGGAAATCCCCCCAACGGAAAATAAAAAGTAGAAAAGAAAACCCCCACTGTTGGACGATGGTTGAACGTATGAAAAAGTTTTGATAATCTGGCGGCTAGCGGCGATGCGTGACGCGTAATGCTCCGTCACACACACGTGATCGGCATCACGCACGGGAATGATAGCAGCTCTGTTATTGCAAGTGGGTGTGTAATCCGACGACTACGGTACCTGTCGATCCTCAACCGAAATGCAGGTACGCCCACTCTGGTGTGTGATTCACACCGCTTGCGCCCTTCGACACTTCCCTTGAAAGAGGCGCAGAGTATCTTCCGAGTTCCGACTCGAGTCTATGTACTAGCGAGTAGCAACATGACTGCCTCCTCTCGGCCCTTTGTTGAGGATGCGAACGGTATGGGTCTCCTTGAATACGTACATCAAAATCTAAACAATAATCCTCACCACAGGCTGCTCTGTCTATCTTGATATAGAGTATTGCGGATGCTTGACACTCTAGATTTCCCGCTTCGAACTCAGCGCATATCACTTGAGGTGGTGTGCGCTGAGTTCGAATCCCCTAAGCGTGAAGGGGACTTGCATGGATAGCAACTCCATAAATTGCGCCGTCCTTTGTTCATGAACACGCTCCCAGTTTTTACACCCGAAGGCGGCGCACTTTATGTCACTGACCGATATCACAACCCACCGATCGCGCTCTTTCTCTTTTCGTACTATCTACCTTAATGGTGTGCAAATGCTCAAAAGCGTTCCTTTGCGTTCCAGACATTCACTCTCCTTTACACACTACCATAGCCTCCGACTAGGTTGCTGACTGCTCTCGGGCGTAATTTCATTGATTTATCCCAATCCCTTCTCCAATCATTTTCTTGTTGTCTATCACTTCCAACGAATGCATGCCAATCTTCAGTCAGACGTGATAGGTCGTACATCTTCCCCTGATGAGTTTGGCCCTTCTGTCTCGCGTTCAAGCATCCGGTTCTCCCGAAGATCGAACTTTCGGACGGGATTGTCTTCCTTTCAAACTGAGTTCCACAGTAATACGCGTTTTAGGAATGGGATTGTGCGTCTTTCACAATATTAGCGCTTAACACCGTTATTCAATCTGTACTTGTAGGCTGAAAGACGCTTTGGCAGTACATTGGCACCTAACATCGTCGACTATGCCATAGAGCTCGACAATACCATTTATAGGCAAAGGGGAACAGGTTCCATCCTTCTTTCGCCTTACAGTTCCTTTACTTCGATACCATTACGGGACGATGAGTCTGGACTCCTGCTCCACACGAGTTTTTTCGCACCCCCAGAGCCTCCGTCACTAGGCTCTTCCCTTTATACCCCATACACCCAGGAACTTCCGCCAGAAGTCATAGAGACCCCCGTTTTCAATCTACTTTATCCCGCTCCTTCACTAGTTGACGCTGGTGCCGAGGACTTGCGTAATGGAGATGCAGCGGCCCATAATTGGGATTCCCCCATACTTTCTAACAACCTTCTCACGCGTATTCCAACGTTGCCCCACAGTCAAATCCCTACGGCGCTTTCTCCATCACCCTCACTTTCCTACTCAGAACCCTCAATATTTTCCTCCCCTTCCCCCGCAACCTCTGTTGACCGCGATGTTGTCGAGGTAGCCGAGGCGACGGAAGAAGATTACGAGCACGGCCGGACCGTAACCTCTTCGTTCACTCGCTCCAAGCGCGCCGCTACACGCGGTTGCAATGCGCCAGCCGAGAAGCAAAGGGAGACATCCACCAAATCTACCTCGGTCTCGCGCTCCGGTGCAGGGCGCTTCCCGTGCCCCGTCCCCGGCTGCAAGCAGGTGTGCAAGACACTGGGTGACCTGAAGCGACATGAGAGCGTCCGCTCGCACAAGCCGCCGGAGTGGAAGTGCAATCGTTGCGGTCATCTGTTTACGCGGGAGGACGCGTTGAAGAGGCATTCCAGGAACCTGCCGAAATGCGCAACCGCGAAGAATGGTGTAAGGACAAGGCCGGATTGATCAAAGCTTCAACGTCTCTGAGGTGGAGGCTGTCTAAAGCTCGTCGTAGCATTTCAAGTATGGGTGAACGTTACTCATCGAGTTGGAATCCCTTGATCACCATTCATAATGCTTAAGTGACTACCTGAATATACGTCCCCTGCCTTTTTACATTATTCACAAATGTCTCCCCCTTTGTGTACTAGTAGAGTAAAACATATCATGCTGTAGTCTACCACTTCACGTCTTCATTAGTTACCGTCGCATATAATTCATGGCGTAAACCCTGTCTAAAGTAATCCCCGTCACAAATATCATCAACCGCTTGGCATGACTTTGGAAAGTTAGATTGACCTTTATCGGACCCTGTCTGAATTCTCACTTTGGTAAGATTTTTCACTGTTGTAACTAGTCGGAAGCGGAGGCGATAAGGACTCACAGATGATCCGTGGAGTTTGAAAGGCGAGAAGCTTCGACCCTGGCGTGTTTGCCGTCATCATTGATACACGTTCTGGTTTCATACTAGTATCCTATATGGTGGTGGGATGGATACCCACGCTCAGAAATCGTGAATTGATGAGACCACCACAGAGCGCTAAGGGATCGATCAAATGTCCGTCGTGCGATGGCCCTACTACATGTTTCGCCACATTCAAACAATAGACGTCCAAGGAGCTGGCCCAGAACGCTTTCTCTCCCGAGTGGAATTTGACTTGTTGACAACAGCGACAGCTGCTAGGGTGTTCCGAGTCCGAATCCGAGTTGGGCTCCTGGCATCAGATACATAGTACCCAATACAAACGACAATGGCCAGTTCTAGCACCATTATCTGATCAGTTTCACCGTAACGAGCTGGGGTCTGTTTTAGGGGGGAGGGGGAAATTGGAATCTTCCATGTGGACCTGGAGTACGGACCGTGATGCGATACGAGACATTGGGGAAGGAGAACGCGACCCGGGGATGTGGTGGTAACTATTTTGATATGTGATCAGCATCCGAGGTCCACGGATGGACCGGGAATTCGGTTCGGGCAATCACGCCATCCATCAAATGAGTAGTTGCAATGCGCCAATTTTCCTTTTCTCCACAGGAAGAACCAGTCAGCAGACCGGGGATTCCGGTTGCGAGCGCCACTATGCCGTCCCGTGTTAGGGAGTGTCTGCCCTGGTAGCGAGGAATAGGCGAACCCGAAAAAAAAAATACAGTCAGGCAACTATGTAAACGTTACACTGCATTATCCATCATCTTATCCACATTGCGTGATTACTTGGGCATAATCGCCCAACGACATGGCGGGAATGGCTAAGATGGGGACCGAGCCCAAGCAAACGGACCTGGTCAGTTGTCACGATATCCACTTGGATGGCCGCGTGGTGTCTAACTGGACGTATACCATGGAGGGACTTACATACGTACGCTTATTTTTTTACTTCCCAAGGTCAACAAACAACAAGCCAGCCTAAGTAGGCGCACGCTGAGTTTCCGCAAATGGCGATCGATATGATGGGTTCTGAGCTTGTGTGCCACATAACGGGCGTGCCTCTCAAGTTCGGAGACACGCCTAATAAAAGAGATGGAGGAGAACGCCCAAAGAACACCTAATCATCATCCCAACCTCTCCCCCCGACATCACCGTCATCTAGCAACTTAGTTAAACGACCCTCCCGCATTGGCCAAGTGATAATGAACACCACCTTGGTCCATATGACCAACTACCCAGCAACAGAGGATGGCATCGCGACGACGACGAGTGGATATTTTTTACCACCAAACGAATGGCCCGGGGCCGCTATCGAGCCCAGAGTCGCATATGACAGTCGGGTTGCGATGGCGGCCCTGGACGTACAAAAACACTCACCGCAGGCGAACGTGAGTCGCCTCTATGCTCGTCTATGAGAACTGCCCCACGAGCGCAGGACACCTTACTATTACAGATGTTCGCACATGGGCAGTTAGCGGCCGATGTCTCCGAACAATACCACGTCCCGTTCACACCCGGCCAGCGGTACCCCATGCCAGCGACTCACGAAACCACCCCCTACTCGAATTTCAACACGGACAGGAATACGCACGTTTCACAGGGTCGTAGTACCAGGGGCAATCACGCAACGAATTACGATCTTTGGACGGGCATTCATTCCCCCTCGGGCGCAGGTTCAGTTGCTGTCAGTGTGCTCCCTGAGCAACGCCCGACGATGGACGGCACGCCGTTGCCAAATTCCATCCCCCCAGCCTGGCATAGGAGCATCTATAGCAGTGGTAATCCAGCTGTGTCAGAAGGGGACTTTTTCCTGCGCAAGTATGCGACTGGCGTACCCTCTCCCCACTTCGAGGGGACTACCCCGGCAACACACACTGGCACATTTCCCCCACCAGAAAACCATTCCGGCGCTTTCTCCCCGAGAGGCGGGGTAGGTACCGTGACGGCTGGTATTCAACAATCGCCCTCGCCTATGTTTGCGCAGTATCCCGCAAGCGGTTCTCCGAAGCCCCCGGGCCCCTCCATCTCACAGAACGGGCGCGCGCATCATCAAGCGCTACAGCGCGAACCTTTGAACCCTGTTTCTCCAAACCTGCGCAGTGCCCTAAGCTCCGCAGAACTCGAGCGCTCAGAGGAGCAGCACGCCGCTTCTGCTGCCGCTGGGCAGCGTGAGGAGAAAACCGTCCGGACGCTGCGGAGCGTACGCACACGCTTCGGAGACGTGTACGCGGAGCACGAGCAGGGCGTAGAGCAAGGCGGTAGCAGCACCGGCGGCGTTGGGGGACGTTGGGTGTGCCAATGCGGTTCAACGTTCGTGCGGGACAGCGATTGGGAGAGACACGCAATGCACTCGCTGTCACATAGCGCGGGAGGAGGGTTCGACTGCAACCTCTGCGACATATCCTTTACACGGTCGGACGCCATGTTCCGCCATAGAAGGAAGAAACACGGTATCCGAAACGCGCCTTCCCGCGGACCAAGGGAGTCGGAGGATGAAGGTCCACAGCCCGTTCCACATGAGAGACAAGGGACACGCTTCTCCGTCGGTAAATTTTGAAGCTGTGCCTTTGTACTGTAGATATTGCTTCTTTTCTAATCGTTGTCACAATGCTATGCTTCCTTGACGTACTTTACCTTTCTTCACATTCGATGACAAGACGGCACCACTATTATTAATGCTACGCTTAATGAAGGTGTTGCTTTACGATAATGTTATTGCACTCACCGAAGAACGCGTTCTAATCCGTCAAGCGTTCCAGTTTGCACGAATATATCGGAGAACAAACCGGCGTATATTGCTGCAGGTGACGCTGAGGCTAAGTCATTCCATCCGAGTCCTTCGTAGGTTTGTCAAGACTTGATCCGAATGGAGCCGTGGGGGCATTGCACTTGCACTGCCCTCAGTAAATCTCATGCCCGACACGGACGAGAGGTCATACAGCCATTGCCTCGTGTGTTCAGTTCCACTTAACGAGTTCAGCGCTTAGTTGTGCCACATTCCTTTTATGGACGTCCTACCTTCCGTTTAAGGGCATCTAAGGGCGATAATGATAGGCCGCGTCGGATATCGAGCACGCCGTGCCCCCATGATCACTGAGATGTGAACTGCTTTCTTCCGTACAAGGCACACCGTAGGGAAATAAAAGGGAATGCTTCAAGGGCCACACCTCCAGAAATACGCTATCACCCAACCCTTCTCTGACTTGAGCACCCCAACATTCATAACCATTTCGCCTTATCCGAATCGAATGGTAAGTCGTAACGATACGCCAAGTTTCACATTCATCAGTTCGCAGATCAAGAAGATCTGCATCCATTACTGCCTTATCAATGAAATTATTGACTTGTGTTTTGATGTAGTGGATGTCTATCGAAAGAACATCACCAAATCAACAAAGGACAGGACAACCACAACCACCACATTTCAATGACATCCTTTGGGATGCGACTGGCCAGATACTGCCTGATGACGGTTTGGTAGAGAGTATGTTACAGCCTAATGTGAGTGATTACGATGGGTGGGATGAACATTGCACTGACAATCGACGGTTGGAAAGGCCCAGTTCGGTCACTATCTTAACACATATCCTGAAAGTCTTCCGCAATTTCTTGATATGGGAGCACCTGATCGGACGAGTGAGTTATCCGGCGCGTCAACGATGGTGTCTATCCCGGCCCCTACACCATTACCAGCAAGCAATGACACGACATTGCCACTGGCGTGGTGGGAATCCGACTTGGGGGATAGCGGCGGCGAAGCCAGTCTCCAAACAACTTGGGTGGCCGAAGAAGGGGTAGATTTCTTGGGGGAATCGTCTGACGCGCAGGCTGAAAACCAAGCACCAAGCGGTGGAGGCAGCATCAGCGGTGCTAGCAGCCCGGGTTCGCAGCAGGTGGAGCAGAGGAGGCGAAGAAGGAAGGAAGAGGGCGGCCGGTGCGACTTGTGCAATCGTTGCTTCAGTCGCATAAGCGACGTCAGGCGACACAAAAAAACGGCACACGCGAAGGAGGTGCACGCATGTCCGCAGTGCCATATAATCTGCAGCCGCAGAGACGCACTACAGAGGCATATAAGAGATCAACATTAGGGCGATGTCGAGGCCGCGAAGTAATTGGCCTTTTTCATCGGTTCATCCAGGGTATCAGATGACGGCTGACGCACCTCCCAAGCCAATGATCAAGATACCAGCATCACCTCTTCCTTCTCTAATTTGGACGAAGCCGCGCCGCAGCAATACTGTAGCTACTAAATGGCGGCGGTGTCTCAATGTTGACTTGACAAGGACATGGAATCATTGTAGCATTGTAGACTCGCAGGTGCTTACGTACCTGATGATGTAATAAATAATAGAATAGCCCTATTTTTCCTAGACTAAAGCACCGTCATGGTATTATTCAATGTATTGCACACCCTTATTTATTCTGTAATCCTTCACTCTTCTTGGGACAAAACCCTGCAGTCCTCATTGCGATGCCTTGCCTGTTATTTCAGAGTCTTCAAATTACTACTTCTGGAACGTGCGCAGCAGCTCTGCTCACTAATATGTTATGAATGATGGTACCATGTAACCCCACTGCCCCCTGTGGCCCATCGCTCAAATATCAACACCCCGACAACTTTATTTTGTTATTGTCACACAGCAGAAGGAGAGTTGAGAGGTCCTTGTTAGGCTCGGGGTTTACCTCCAACCTGACGACAATGACAGATGCTATACAGTATTTGAATCCGAGTCGGAGCCTAAGGGGAAGTCGGTCAGGACGGGCACTCACGGCGAGGACCACGTGTCCCTTTGCATCATGCAGTGAAGATGAGATGGACAACGGACTTACGGGAATGCGAACGGAGTACCGGCATCCCGGAAATGATTTTTTTTTCCCCAAAGAATATTCCAGCTTTCGGCGTTTTGTTTAGTCAATGGGTACGAAGACATGTGGGCGGCCTGAAAGGGCATCATGATTGTAAGGTAACGAACGAACCACCGGTCTCTCTCGTGCAGGCACGTCGGTTACAACGTTTGGTTTATGCTGTACCCTTTGCTTGTCTTCTGTTGCTGGTGCATTTCCGTTATAACATTTCAAAATTTGGATTCCAAGAGTATTCATACGTACTGAATATAGTGGGACGTCTACTGGTCGTCTATCCAGCTTTTTTTTGTTCTGATGAAACGCTTAGCGACGTTTTCATACGGCACCGGCACTGCACGCGTAGTAGTGTGGATCAGTGGATGTTACCTTGTTCGATCATAGCCTGAGATCGCCATCATCCTGCTGCTCCCATTTTGTCCCCCATTGCCGGTCTCCCATGAATCTAATAGAATAGAACGGATACAACCCTCTTTTCGGGTTCACCCCTATCGGGGGCTACCCCTGGAACCTGAGGTTGTCCTTGTCCCTCTTGTCACAACTGCTAGTACGCGATCATTACTCCCGCGCCGCTGACACAGACATGCCGAGTCATTATGCGTCGTGAATCTCGACAGGTGCAGTAGAGTTGATATATATTGATATTTCGAACCTGTCTCCAACTTGACAGCGAGGGTGATATCTGATACAAGATAGGTGATCCAATATCAAATTCGAATAAGTATCAAAGACGGCGTTGATCTCTTGACCCACTGGTCGTGAGAACCACACATCATTCCATGGTGTGCCTATTTCATCGCTTCCATGGCTCAGCCGGCGCCATATATGGACGATGGGACGTCGCACGTCAGACGGGTGCTGTATAATGAAAACAAACAACTTGAAGTAATCCAGAGCGACGAATCTGATGTGCATTGGAATTTAGAAGTGGACATTTACGTTACATTGGGGGGCTGCGGAGATGGCAAGGAACCTTCTAGTTCGAGTTGCGTTTTTTTGGTTCAACTACGCATGGTTAGGTAGAGATTAACCAAGGTTCGAACACACCGATATCGTGAGTGGTTTCATTTCCCCATCGCATTCTAATTATTTTTTTCCTCAAAAATATAAACCGCATGGGAGACGCAATCCATGTATGTACATACAAAGACGCGACCGGGTAGTATGTACCTTCTGGTTGGTTGAAGTGGGTAATGGTACACGTATACGCTGGAGTCTCGCTGAATATTCCCCTGTGAAGGTGTGGCCGTCAGTAGTCGAATTCTGGTACATTACACGAGACGGGGGTGAGTTCCCTCCAGGCCTTGGTTGAAGGGAGGAAGTTCCCCGTCTTGCGGAACCATGGGAGTCCAGGTAAGCTGGCTGGGAAGATGGGGCCTCCGTCTAGCGTGCCTTAAGAGAGAATGGCCTCGCCGCGGGTAGATGTCAGTGACCTAAGTGAACCTTTAGTAGGGGAGGAGGGGCTCCGTCTAGTCCTAACCTGGCGGCCATTGATTTGAGTACAGTTACAGGTAAACGGACTTGGACACTTTAATATGATGAAAAGGTAAGGGCCTAAGATGTTATTGATGGGTTGCCCATCGAACTTGGCCGTGAGCGGGGTTTGGTCTCGCACCCTGCGTCTGAGGCACTGGGAGGGGGAGTGAGTCGGTTGTGATGATGCGTACCTATAAGATGGCCCTATATTTATGTAAAGCAGTAGAGGAGAATGGTCAAGGATGGAGAATGGGTAAGGCGAGTGGAATGCGGCATCCCGAGTGAGGAGTCGAGTCCGGTGAGGTGGTCTCTTCTTCCGCGCCATGCATATTACGGTATAAATGAGGACCCGGAGCCTAGAAATGGGGGAGCAGTCGTCGCTTTATAGGCAGGAGTGAAGATGTAGAAAAAATGTCCGCTTACCATGGTCCAGCCAATTTCTGGAGATGGTCGCTCGCTGCTTTCCCCATGTAGGATGTCGGAAGGTGGCCGCAGGTCGGTCTGATGTCGAGAAAAAAGTCCATAGGTAATACTTGAAGTCGATATGTTTGCAGGATTTTGGGAAGGGGGTAAGGGACGAAAATCGCAAGGGTCGATGGTGTGCGGGACGGGGAAAAAGAGTGGGGGGAGGTACGGAATCCTAGTTCGTCTTCGACGTCTTGCGGCGCACATCAAAATTGCTAAGGACGTCTCCTCTGCGAATAGCGCATTGATGTGACCCAGACCCCCCGGTGGAGAGGTAGGAAGAAACTCCGGCGCTGAGACTATCCTACCAAATCGAGCTTGAAATTGCTTTTGGGAAAGCCAGTAGGACTAGAAGGTACGGCGTCTAACTTCGAGGTGATGCCCCTCAATCATTGGGGTACACAGATACACCGATGTAGGCGGGACCAATACAATACAAAAACAGGCAAGGAAAACGGAGGTCGGCAGGAGATGCGGCTTCTGCAACGTACCGTTCGGGCCCCGTGAGAAGTATCGTATGAGACAGAAAACACCATACGGAGGTTATGCACATAAAGTTCTCATTGCGACACGCACCGAATGATGCACGTTCAATTGTTAGACGCGCTTGGTTGACATGTGATGAGCACCACTGCATTTTTGGCTGAGACACCTGGAAATGTGAGCGTCTATCGCAGCACCGTTGTAACTTTAAACACACACAGGCCGATCGTGACCGTTAGGGGACACAAAGGAACGAGGACTGCGATTACCTTTCTTGCAGACCGTTCATCACACATATTCTGATATCTAACTGCAACCCAGGGCATTAGTGATTACGGATCACGATGCTTGTATGACACACGCACTTTACCACTATGTGGTACTAATGTGGATGGCTCCACATATCCACCACGTCCACGAGATAAGATTGATAAGCGAATATGTTGAGTCGATCTCGCTCGTCAGACAAATTCATGCAACCGCCAAACGATGTTGGTAACATAGGCGACTAGTTGCATCGTTATTCCGTTAGGATAAGGCTCAAACACAGGGCGACTGTGAATCCGACAGTCGATCATCAACACGTCTCCTAGGGACGTATCTCTGTCGTCTTAATCCTACAACGAAGCATCATGACTGCTCTCCCCCCTCTTTCGGAGTCCCCGCACGTCGTAACCAATTCCATCAAAGAAGGGGGCGAGAAAAAAGCGTGCAACGTAGCGTATGCGTGACACCCACAAGCGGGCGAAACTCCCGAGGAGAATCACCACGCGTGCACTATAACATATATTATGAACACGCTTTGCGCATCACCACTCACGCGTCATCCGCGAATGACAGGCCGACCTTCGGCTTCTTTTTTGCTTTGACTTTCGACGATGACGACGCGCCGCCTTCTCGGACACCGGACCTCGAATCATGGTCCGCGTCCTCGTCCTCGCTACGGCCATCGCCTACGAGGGCGGCCTTCCGCTTGGCCGCCGCTGTAGTCGGTCTAGACGAGAGAGAGGAGCCGGAGGAAAAAGACAGGGTTTTCTTCTCGTTCAAGCTAGCCTCCATTTTCTTCGCTTTGGTGTTTTTGGCATCGTCCGATGGCGTCGCGGTCGCCGATGGATCGGGAAGAGGAGGGAGGCCCTTTGCTTTGGGAGGTGAAATGGAAAGGGGAATACAGAAAAAAAAAGGAAATATGAATGAGCAGACGAATGAATTGACGATGTCTGAGGTGGCGGACATGGATACAGGGCTGATGCACGTCGCTCACTCACCTTTCCGTTTCTCGTTTTCTACCTCCCATGCGCTGAGATGTTTTCCTTCCTTCAGCACCACAACTTGAGGCGCCTCATCGTCCTTGTACTCTTCTTCGTCAGCGCTCCCAGGTTCATTAATAGGACGCTCTGGGATGGGAGGCCGACGAGGTATGGGCGGTCGGCCCGAACCGTCGTCCTCGAATTCCGGGTCCTCATCGCTATCTTGGTCTGGGATGCCGGAGACGCGGCCCTGGAGTTTGCGCAAAAACGCGGGTGTGTGTTGACTGTATCTGAGGCGGGAGGAGAGCTGGTGTTTTGTTGGCTCTTTCGGAGCCATCGATGTTGGTGTGGGTGAGCAGGAATAACTCGGGCCGGTTGAAATGAACCTGCGTTTCTGAACCTGCGTTATTTTACAAAAACGACATCTACAGTCAGACTTTCTTCATTTACTACACAGCTGCTGCCTCAACATTCCTTCCTTTTAGACCCCAAACATCTAATGCGAGAGTGCTTTAATCCTGGCAACAATCGCTACGAGAAGAATATAAATGCGACGAGCACATTAAACAAAACCAACCACGTACACTGCGGGTCGAGGCCTTGGTACGGGATCTGCTCTTGCAAACCGCCGCATCCTACAACGACACGTTGTTACAGAGAGTCCTACTGTAAGACGCATAACACGCACCTTCTTTGACTGTACCCATATAGCCATACTTGGGTGTGAGCTGACGCTCAAGAAGCCAGGTACCAAATCTCGAACCGAGCTGCAGAAATACGCTATTCAACACTAGTTAATGGTAGACAACAGGCAGCACATACCCCGGTCTTCCGGCTGAGGGATTCAACGACAAGTACGAATGGGCTTGAACCGATTTTCCTAATTGTCTGTTGCGTGACAACTTGGTAACTGGACGACAGTTCATAAAGGGTACGCGCGCACCTGTTCATCCACGACGTTGAGCGTAGGTTTGTTGACGATTCCCACATCCAGGCCATCCTGACGGACGCGCAGCACCGCATCATAACTGCGATACAGCATGTCGCCATACGAGACAACGTATCCATCTCTGCCCTCGAGGATGATCTCATCCTTACCGGGAACAAACACATAGTCGCCCCCAAAGAGCTTTTCTTCCGAGTTTGGCCTGAGGACATAGGGTACCTTTGCGCGCGTGGAAAAAACGAAGCGCACGCCACGCTGGAAGAAGACACTCTTGATGACCGCGTGCATCTGAAGGGCGTCTGCGGGGAAGTACAGCCAGGAGTGCACATCTTCGAGGCCGTTGTCACCAAAGAACGAGTTCACCCCGAAGTGACAAGTGTTGTCGGCCATCTCATCAACTACGATACGTTAGCCACGGACACACAGAAGGCAAGACCACGCACCGCCAGAGTGGGAGAAATGGGAGAGCACGTTGCAGTTGTTCAAGCGTGCCATGGTGAGTTCAGAAACGATCATCTCAAGGAAGGCGGAAAAGGTGGAAAAGACGCCAAACTTGTCGGGATCAAAGCCAAAGCCGGCGGCGGCGGAAAAGTTTCCGCGTTCCATGATCCCCGAAGGAATAAATACTTCGGGGTGTCTGTTGTGGATCACCTTTAAACCAGTCGAACCCTCCAGATCGCCTGCGTGGTCAGTGGTTCAGTACCAAACAGGAATTGCAACCCAAGGATGATACAAACTGTCGATGACCATAACCCTCCTTGCGGCCTCTTCTCTAGACAGACCATCGAGCACATCGCTCACAGCTTCGCCAAATACAACACGATTCGCATTTGTCTCACGTGTTGAACCAAGGTAAAGATACGGAACTGAGGTAGGCTTGATGTTCAAGAGAATGTTTTCACACGCGGCATATTTATCTGCCGGGTAGCCGCGAAGCTTGAAATACGCAAGTGCGGCCTTGATGGGAATCACGTCATGACCATGCGTGGATCCCTCGATATCTGGCATTCCGGGAGCCATCCTACGTTTGGCAATAACTGTTTGCAGGCGTCGGCGTCGGCAAAGTCAATGAGAGGAGATGGAGACCCACTGGCAGCAGGCCCCTGGTGGTTGACTACTCTGGCAAACGCAGCCCAGAGAGCGTCAATATCTTCACCTAGGACAGTAACAACTTCAAGGCCATGGCCGGTGAGTGTCCTTTCCAGGCTGTAGCCTTGCATGTATTCGGATGGATGCCCGGCAATGGTGACGTTGTTGTCATCGATGAGGATCTTTACGTTCAGATTCTGCGCAACAGCCAAGCGAGCTGCCTCAGCGTCGTTGCCTTCCTGCTGCGACCCATCGGAGCCTAGGCAGTAGATCGTCTTGTCGCGATTGGCAAGCGCGATCCCATTGATCATGGGCCAAAGGTGTCCGAGTCGCCCGGAAGAAAATTTGACGCCCGGAGTGAGACCGAGCTCGGGGTGACCCGGGAGCTTCGAGTGGGCTGCGCGATACTGCAAGAGGTGATCCGCAGGAATGTGGCCTTCCAGTGCTGCGAGGAGGTACTGTGTTGCAACGCGGTGGCCTGGATAGGCACTATCAATAGCAGAACAGTCACAACATAAGGAGGATCACAAACCAGCCTCATCGAAGACAATTGGGTGGTGTTTGTCGGATGCTTCAAAGAGGGCGAGGAGGATGCATAGTTCGGGCACAGTATCAAAGGCACCACCTGGACAAGGTGATGATGTAGGGACGTGGTAAGCGATTATGATAATGTGAAACTTTGGACGTAGTGTTGCATCCGCAAGAAATCCAACCGAGGTAAAAGGTTGATAAGGTAGACGCACGAACCTGTGTGACCACTGACACCCCGAGCTGCACCCGTAGCCGTAAAGAGGACGATGGCGTCGCGGAAAAGATGGATATTATCGCTCAGTGCCTGCCTTTGCTCGTCGGTGAGCCGAGGGTTTGAGGGATCAAGCCTCAGCCTATGTGAGATGCCAGCGGTAAGTGACTGTGTCCCACAGGAAATGAAATGTCTCGCAACCTTTTGTACTGCGTGAGGTCGATGGGAAACTTGAAGTTGGTCGTTGCGCCTGACATGGTGGTTGATATCAAAGGCCGCTCTATCGTTTGGAATTCCCCGGTGAGCCTGAAAACAGCCGTTCTTTATATTTGCGCTCGCTCGGGGCGATGTGATGTCACATCATTCCCCGGATTGATCGGGTCATCGACACGCACAACACTGGCAGCACATTGCACACCCCCTTTTACCGTATTGGTGCTAGTAATTCCACGGCGCAGTACGGTTACGAAGTGGTTACGATAAGCACTGGGAGGCCTTAGTAATCTCATGAGATTTCCTTTCCTATGTGGGACGGGCGTAGACCAGGTCGTAGCGCCCACGGTTCCCCAATCAGCGCCGTCCTTCCCTGGATCGGCTTCAACGAAGTTCTATGCTCATGAGTTTGCTAGGGCTCCATACAATGCCTCCCAGATCTGAGAGGTGTTTAGCTTGAGGCTTATTGGTCAGTCAGTGATGCCCGCTCCCTTAAGCCGCGGTCCGAGGTCTGGCTAGCCACGTCTTCAAACGTACCAGTGAAGAGTATGCGGTAATAACTCGACTTAAACTAAGGCAGAACGATACACGACATGGACACACACACGCTCATTGAGCCTCACCCTTTACTTTGCTTTGCATGCCGTATGGTCCTGAGTGATGAGTGATGAATCCTCACTATGTTGAATTCCGCGACGTAGCCTCAACGACGGTCTTTTGCCCCAAACTTACTCATCCAATATGGTTCCACCGTACTTTATTACTTCATGCACGAAGTTGAAATCCGGGTTCTTTTTGCTTCTCTTTCTCATCAAACTCTAGGTGGCACTTGGCTTTGCGTGGCATCTTTTCACAGGTCGGCAGGAGCGTGGAGGGTGTTGGCTACGTGTGCACGTTGGAAAGCAGTTGTGATTTAGCAATTCAGGGGTTCTCCTCGGTCGACGAAAGGGGGTAGTGAACTAGGGCACTCTGAATGTGAAGAAATCCTCGGGCTTGAAGCTCGATGACTTTTGTTAAGCGATCCTTGGAAATCGATGCAGCCTACTGCGTCCCCACAAGACAATGGTATTTCCAAAACACCAATCGACAAGGGCAACGAACAAATAATCCAAGAGTTAAATTTAACCAAAGGAGTCTACCACGCTACTTGCACGGTATTTATATAATTGCTCCTGGGAGTTCAGCCTGGTACCTCCATATAGCAGTAGTATATAGAAAAAGAAAAATACTAGGTCGCCGGTCCCTGAACAGCGACAGACTCAACACGAGGTCAGTCGTAAGAAGTGCAATGAAGGGGTATGACACGCTGTTCTGGACATCGACATCGAGATGCGACCTAGTCGCACCACGGGAGATCCGTAGGCTTGGCTGGCAATGCCGTCGCGGGCATAGGAACCGTAGAAGGCGTACTGCCGGGCTGGGTGTTCTGATAGTCAATGCGGTCATGGGCCACGCAAACGACCTATTGGGGTGTAAACAATGGGACCAAGAGTCGGTCGTCCAATATAAAACACACCTCGCCGATGTACAAGTTATCGCAATCGTGGCTCAGAAGCGGGTTGTTATTGTAAAATGTCTCAAGATCAACGCCATGGGCATCGGCCACTTCTTCGCAAGTGTCATTTGGTACGACGGTATATACTTGCTTGCAGTCTTCGCTTGGCGTGGCCAGGCACAATGTCTCGCCCGGCATGAGATTCGAGCATTCCTGGTCGATTTGCGGGTTCAAATGCATGAGTTGGTAGCTACGAAAGAGATCAGCATCGACTTGAATACTATAAGTGGATTTTGTTACGCACAGGGAAACACCTTCAGCCTCGCAAATCGAGTCACAAATTTCACCGGAGCTAACGACGTGAGAGCGCGTGCATGACTGAGCGAGAACTGCGGTTGTCACTTTAGAATGAGAGGGAAAGTAAATTTAGGCAAAAATACTGAGGTAACTCACCGGTCGTGAAAGAAAAGGCGATGGCAACGAAGGAGGAAAAGCGCATTTTTCTCAAATGGGTTGGTGAAAATGAACGTGAGGGGGTCAAGAGAGTGTGGTCAAAGGAATGCGGGTGCCGAAGCTGAGCGAGGGAGGCGGGGGAGGGCGAAGGCGGGTGGAGGAACGAGAAAAATGGATTGTGTGAGAGATGTCAACCTTTTGGGGGATGGTTGGGTTATATACACAGCGCCACGCGGTTCATACCAGTCATTTCCAATTTATCCTCGGCGCGGACTGTCTTTATCCACGGTCGTCCTGGCAACTTTATTTTTCGGGCGCAGGGCGCGAATCATGTCGTCCCTAGGCTGTTCTGTATATCTGACCCTCACCCACAAGCGATCACAATTTTTTTGGCCTACTGTATGTATGCTATGATCCTCCGAAATTTATGATACAAATGGGATCCCACTTGCGTCTTATCAAAAATACGCACGTGTCAAATATTGCGCTAAAATCGCGACGAATTATGGGCCAAGCATTCTTACTGTACTGTACGGTATAATGGAGACCGTCGCCGCTTGGCGCATACATGTTCCGGCATTATATTACATTCGCGTAAGCGGGTGATGCCCTTTTCATCATTCCTTTGGCCTCAAACTCCTCCTCGGCATCGTATCTCGTCCCACTCCGAGGCTTCGCGCCATCCTCGCTCGTGACTGAGCTCGTCCTTCTGGGGCAGTACGGCACTGATCGCGTTGAATTCTGTAACGCAATTGTCCTTTTCTTTGGCTTCAGCACAAGCAGAAGTGTCATGACGTGTTCTCGTACGTCGTCAGTGGTTACCAGCATGACGGACTCCCGGCCGTTGTCGCCAAGGCTGAAACGCTCAATTAAACACCCCTTTCTCCCGCTTTTCCTCTCCGCCCTGGTGAGGAGCCTTATAGTCAGAAGCTGGAGACAGTTTGTGGCTGTCTGTGACGTTGCAGAGGTTCACATACAGCACAGTAAACCTTTCTCTTAATTTTCGATGGATGTACCGAGGCGAAAGATATGTCAAGCATCACCATGTACGCCAGAATCCCCGGCCCGAGAAGGGTCGTTTCTACCTATGTTTTCGTCGTTACCCGAATGACACATCGGGTTTTGTGAGTCTATTGTGCAGGGGTATTGTATACGGTATAGGCCGCCACGATGGTGATCACCTCTTTCCAAGTCGTATGAACGGCGAAGCTCGTCTTTCTCGTGGACATGAGTTTGATTTTATTCAGAAATTCACTGGGCTCCCGCTGAACAATATGTACCCTTATTGGTTCAAAGATGACCTCAGAGAGGAATTCAGATTTGATTGGAACTTACGATAGAGTATGATGGAATGCCTTCCACATCATATTCCCTCGCTTAATGCCCCGAATGTCGCTTGCAAGCATCTTATGTATGTACTTCTCCAGTCTCATACTTTCACTCAATTTATTACTCTATCAATGCATGACCTGTGACTCGCGCCAGGTATCATAGTGTCTAACCTTACGGAATTGCAGCGCCCAGCCCATAGGTGTACGGTGGCATCTCAGTCCTGGAGAATCTCATGAAGGTACGGAAGAGCGGTTACTCAATAGCGGGGCGACTCACTGACAGAAGTTCACAGACCCTCGGCTTACTGATAAAAGTTATGGTGAATCCTGAATCCTTGCAGCGTCCAGGAATATGATTGAAAGAACAGGTGGCCAGTACACACTGACAAAACATGTGTGAGAGCCAATCAGATCAACTTTATCCACTTCCGAGGCTCCACCGTTTTCGCCATACAGTCCAGCCGCCGTCCAAGTCGCGTCCCCTGTTTGACATCGTGCATCGATATGCCCAGCTTGACTTCTCGGCGCCTAGGGAAGAAGTGCGGCGATGCTTCTCGTTCGTTCATATATATTTGGACCATGGCTTTCCGGTCGAAACCACCCCCATGCGCCCCACTATGAAGTGTTGGAACAGAACCCTTAGCTATATCAGAGGAACTACTTACGCCGCGAATTTACCTGCTCTCTTCTGTCGCGCTCGTCAAATCCACAGTGTCACCGCCAGGTCCTCATACATTACGACGCCGACAGAGAAGGATCCTTACCAATACCAAGTCGGCTTCGGAAACCGCTTTGCGAGCCAGGCTGTGTGGGCACCCTTTCGTATATTCCCCAGCCGCCACGAGTCTTACTGATCGATTGTCGATGTAGGCCCGGTGCACTGCCCGATGCGCAGAACTGTCCACAGAATGTCAAGTATGACCTATACACCGAGGTGGTGCGTTATAAACCACTCGAGAGCCGTCGTTGTGGTGCGAACATAGACACAGATGACAGGGACGTCCTTTGTCGCACCTCGTGCCGAGAGCAAGACAGCGTACGTTATCTTTCCATCCCACGGATTTTACTCATGGTGCTGACCAAATTATCTAATAGTTGGTTATATCGCATCCGACCATCGGTAGTCCATAAAGGGTTCAGCCCACTCGGGATCAATCCGGATGTACGCCTCGCCTTGTTTTACCACGCCGCACGCGTTTGACCCTTCACAGCTGGAAGCCGAATTTTCTCTTTCCAATCCGCGTGTTCATGTCTCCCCAACTCAGCTCGCGTGGCATCCATTTGCCGTTCCGCGGGAAGGTGCGGGCGTGGACTTTGTGCGCGGTCTGAAGACATTGTGCGGGGCTGGTTCCCCGGTTATGAGAGAAGGGCTAGCAATACATATCTACGCTGCCGATAAATCCATGGAGAACGAAGCGTTCTGCGACAACGACGGTCACATGATGATTCTCCCTCAGCAGGGTAGGCTAGACATTCAAACCGAGTATGGCAGGTAAGGTGTAGCTTTCGCGGCATGTCGCTTGGTCAATGTTTGCATGGAATTAATCGAGGACACCAAAGGATGATGGTCCGCCCAGGAGAGCTGGTTGTGGTTCAACGTGGGATGAGGTTCAAGGTCAGACTCCCGGATGGTCCGGTCCGCGGATGTAAGTCCCACGAAGGAGTTCTCCGCTTGCATGCGTTGACGAAGTGAATCTGTGTATGCAGACATCCAGGAGATCTTCGGTTCACAATTCGAATTGCCTGATCTTGGGCCTCTCGGTTCCCATGGCCTCGCAAATCCCCGCGACTTCGAGTCTCCTGTTGCGAGCTTCGATGTTGACCAGTCTCCTTGGGAGAGTAGGTTTTAGTTCTCAACAAAGCGATATTGCTTTTCTGACGTTGTGTCTTGATACGTAGTCATTTACAAGTACGTTACGACACACGAGTGTACCAGGGACGACGGCTAATAGGGGGTTCGCAGAGTTGGAGGACAGCTGTTCGCTTGCAAGCAGGACCATACGCCGTTCGACGTTGTTGCATGGCACGGAAAGTTCGCTTCTCCATTCCCATCTGCGCCTACCTTTGCTTACTTGTGTGAGCCCACCCTAGCTACGTGCCGTATAAATACGCGCTAGAGAAATTTGTGAACGTCGGGAGCATTTCGAAGGATCACCTCGACCCCTCCGTCTTCTGCGTGTTAACAGCGAAGTCGAAAACCCCCCACCACCCTTTGGTGGAATTATTGATCTTCAGCCCGAGATGGGATGTCTCTAATCACACGTTCCGACCTCCGTACTATCATCGGAATAGCTCGACTGAATTCGTGGGTCTCTTGTATGGCGAATACGGAGGTCGTAGCGTTGGCTTCCAGCCCGGTGGCGCATGCTACGCAACTGGGTTTTGCCCCCATGGTGGTATATCTATCCCTTCTGTTCAGACTTGACCTCTAGGGAATTGATGGGATCTTGGCCAGTGTCAAGCGAGGAGTTCGAGCAGGCCACAGAAGCGGATTTGAAGCCAATGCGAGTCCATGAGGGCACTATCAGTGCGTTTGAACAAAACATTACCCATTCCGCTCGAGTCCTGATGTACCGCATTTTTCACACAAAGCGTTCATGCTCGAGTCCAGCCTTATGCTTCTGCTAACCGACTACGCGACTAAGCGCTCTGGTGTGCTACACGGTGAGTTGCGCTGGACTCTTCAGACATATCTCAAGTTTTGATGATGTGAGATCCAGAAAACGAGCGGCAGATGTGGGATGGCTTACGTGCTCAGTTCCTGGATCATCTGGGTGAGGTGAATGAGGAGCTGAGAAAGGTAGGTGCACAAGAGGTCAATGTAAAAGCTACTTGAAACAAAGGCTGCGAAACGAGACAATCATATTCATGTACGGCAGTATGTTTGTATCAAGATAACGTTGTGAGCACCTGGTATGAGAGATGATAAAATGAAGTGCTCGTTGTTGAACATCGTGATATTCTATTCGCATCCTCAGTAGCGAACCTAGGGACGGAGTGGCTGCCCATCGGACACCGATTAGGAGAGGATCAGTCCCTCCCTTGCTGTATTTCCCGATCCTTCCTCGCGCCTCGCTACCACCTAGGCTTCTGACATTAGTCCGAAGCTTTCTATTGTATTTTCTCTGCCTGCTGGACCAAGCCGTCGGGTTGGAAGAGGATGAGGATGCTCCGCCAAGTCACATCCACTGGCACTCATGTTTCCTCTCCTTTATTCCCTCCTATCAGAAATCGAGTCATTGCAGCGCACCCGTACCAGGCGGGCTTCACGACCGTAGACTCCACTGGCAGTAGCACAACCCCATCAGTGTTTCCCTCCAAGTGGGAAGCGTCCAAGCCGCGGGTGTAGAAGGTAACCGCTTGTTAAAGGTGGATAAATTACTTTAGTCGTCGCCTGAATGCATGACAACTATGTCTTGGGTCGCGACCAACGCCACTCTCGCCGCTTTATGTGCTTCACAAGTATCAACCTACTTTGTTTGACGGTGTATTAGACACAATAGAAACATCATCTTCGGTAGTCGGCGGATCGAGGCGGGTCGTAAAGAGGCACGCTGTGAACAGCGAGACCTTATCGTCGTCTGAGAACATGGTACTCCCGTCTGCAGCTAGACGCCAAGCAGAAATCTCTCTTCTCGACTGTGTGACAGTCCACATCGAGTATTTGGAGGTGAGTCAGCGATAGCCTGAACTCTTTATGACGCCTTAGTGGGCGGAGAGCGACGTTCTTGGTGTCGCCAACGTTTCTTTTCTGGGTTGGCACCATGGACAAAGATCGGGGCAGGCTTTCTTGGCTCAGTTGCTCTATAGTTTGGCGGTAACAGTTCTTCATTCAGTTTGGGCGTAATCACCTCCTTAGGGAGAGTAAAGATGCCAGTGGACCAAAAGTCTGCTGTGTGCGCAACTGGTTACGGGCCCTAGTACGCTCGAGGGAAGCAAGGGCTTGACAGTTCTGAAACACTCTATCGTTGGTTGATGTTCCGCGGGAAGAGGGCGAGGGAAAGGTTGCTCGTAGACATGATGACAGTACGGGCTATACGATGATGAGTCGTGTCCTCATAAAGAACAAGACGAACTGGGTCCACTGACACCTGCAGAAGTTATGTATGCACTACTGTAGCAGTTAACTGCGTGTCCGAAGAAGTCGTGAAGCAACTTCTGGTCAACTACTAGTCGAATAGAGTCACGTTGCCCGCTATGCAAGGAACATACTAATTGCTCGAGCCAGACATGTTTGAGACGTTGTAACCAACAACTCGCCGAATGACAACGTTCAGTTAGTAGAGAGGTTGTCCCCGATGTTATCAGGTAAAGGGAAGGAAGTGGATATATTCCAAGTTTCCAATTTGACTAGCCTGCCACCTTAACTGTGAGCCACAACGTATATCCTGGGTACTCGACAGCTACTGCGGACATTTCTTCGTACAGTACGACAGTGATGGTTTGATCCTCACGCAGAACGAGCATGATGACGCTTCAAGTGCCGTTCAATCACCACAGGCGCAGGCGCCTGTGGGAACCTACTGTTATCCGACTTTGGCCTTCAGTTTATGTATACGGTTAATCGTCGAGCTGCCCTGACAGTGACCGTTGCTGTACTACGGTAAAATGCTCATCGTATGAGCAGGGATTCTATCGCGGCACATTGTGCTAACGTGAACACGCCTGAGCAACGTGAATTGCCGACGCATGTCAAAAATTACAGTACATCGAGCCGTCTATGTTCCGCACGCTGATGGTAATATTGAGCACTCGCTATGAACTCCTATCTTTGGCAGTCTCATTGTGTTTGCAACCGGAGTTATATATTACCGGACCTTGACGGCTAGGTTTCGTTGACATGGCGTGCTGCGTACCGGTAGCGGAAACCCGGAAATACAAGAACGCTGGCATGGCTGGCTTTCATGGACAGGTTAAAAGACGAGAGGAAAATTACCTGTGCCACAAGAGAATTGAAACAATGTGATATGTGAGTATTTGATAAGATAACATGTGAGATATAATTTTGTACGTGAATAGAATGTGACTGATAACATTACGGACGACTTGTGCACATATGTGTGTGAACAGGAGGTACTCGTGTCTTGAAGGGAGCAATAACGCCCAATAATTTTCCCGTGTAAGAGAGTGGCGTATTACACCCCTAAATCCCCTATAAATTTGGCGTTGTCAGAAAAAGAAGTATGGGCAAGGCAAATATAGCAGAAAAAAAGGATTCAGAGAACCGAGCTCGACAGGGGGTTTTCCTCTGAATGAGAGGAGCACCTTCGGACGGCACTTCCTAAAATTGTCGGTATGAATCATCAGGGAAGGAAGAAGAAGGAAAGGTGTGAAAGACGAGGACGAGAGAACTGACCTTTTGAGGGATGATGAGACAGGGAATGGAGAAAAAACAAGATTATGAGCTGAGAGAGAAGTTCGAACTCCGACTGGGTAATCTCAGATAATGCGACCGATTCCAATTCGATAATCCCCCTCCTCAACCCCCCCTTTTGCTTACTGTCTTTCCTTTCCACTCCCTCCCCGCAGTAAGGGGAGTTGTTCATGCCACATTAATCAGACACGCAAAGTTTCTTGCAGCAGCGTCCTTTTGTTGCGAGATTTCGAGTGGTGAGCATTCCTGTTTGGATTTCGATATGGGCCTTGTCTGTGCCATCCAGAGGGGGTTACCACGTCGAAAAAAAATATTACATTCCACCCGTTTTCCTTTTTCTTTTTTTTTGGCTTTTTGACTCTTTTCTCTCACTCTCTTTCCTTCCGTCGACTTGAAGTATCGCTTCGTCTCACCATCCCGTCATGTCACTTTCCACCACAGACCGCCTTATCCATGGACACCCTAGCAAGCACTCTGACCGCCCAACCTCCTTCCACTGCCCAGCCCGTAACAGCCGGTGATACAAACTCGGGCAATGGCACTCTCACACCCGTCGTTGATACCAACGTTCAGCCGGTCACACCCGTGAAGCGTGGTCCTGGCCGTCCCAAAGGCAGCGGCGTCAAAAAGCATATCGATCCCAATACACCCATTCCACCAAAGCGACCAGTCGGCCGTCCACGCAAGGATGGCCTTCCCGCTGGCTCCGTACCCCGTGGCACGCCCTCGTCGGCCACTCGCAAGCGCAAGGTTGCCGCCCCCGGTGATTTTGCCACGCCCTCTGCTGAGACTAGAAGTACTCAAACGCCGGCACCAGCTGCCTCTGCCCCGCCGTTTTCAAGCTCGGTGTGTTCCTTCGTTGCGTTAAAAAGGGATGGCGCGTTAATCCCCCACTACCAGCCCGCTTATAGTACTTATACTTACCCAACTCCAACCACCCCTGCGCCCCAACAACCATGGAGTACAACAACGTACAGCACCCTATCAGCCGCGCTTCAGTACAAGCCAACCGAGACCGCCGCCTCTCCCCAGAAGGCCTTGCCAGCTGTCGACCCCGTGCTCCACGATGATTGGCCAGAACTTCTCCGCACGGATGCCAACATGCTGCTCCAGAGCCTGGTCTCCTCGCTTCAGACACCTAATGCTGTTTCCCGTGCTGGGATGAACGTCGAAGAGTCTTTCAAGTTTCATGTTAATACACTATTATCCCAAGAAGGCACTGGCCCCATTCCCCAGTTATATTCTTTCCTCAAGACCTTCTGGTTGCCCTGGTGCCCGACTTACTTCGCACTTACCGCCTCGTCATTCACGACGCCCACATCGCCTGAACATCGGTTCTTCTATTGGGACCCTCTCCCTTTAGTATTCAATGGCATCGCCTGCCCCTTCTGTGCAGTACCACTCATAAATCGCGGCTGTATCCGTTCCGCCTCCACAAAGGTCTATGACCTCGGCAGGCCATTTTTCCTCATTGGTTGCGAATACGCGTGCAACAACATGCAATGCAAGGGACGTACCGGAACCGACGGCCGCCGCTTTGCAAGCACGGATCCCGTGGTAATTCGTGCACTCCCTCCCGTGCTTCGTGACGAACTGCCGGTCATCTTGCTCACCAGTGGGGTCTCCGATCCTCAGTCTTGGAACTGGCAACCGATTGGCGTTTCCAAAGCCTTATGGGCTGTTGTCCTTGGGTGTATTGGTGAGGGTCTTGGCAAGGAAGCCACGTTGCGCATCGTGCGTGCTGCACAGCAGAGCAGCTTTCCGGTCTCCGCGATGCCCAAGGAAGATGGGGCGACAGACGATGACGCGGAAGGTATGGAGTTGCAGCATCCACCGGATGCGATGCACGTCGATGAAGCTGCACATGAAAATCCGGAGGTTCGTAATGCTCCAATAATACTCCGCGCTGTCAACGACGCTAACGATTCACACAGGGTGGCGCGTATGCGGAGACCTGGAAGAGCCATCCAGCGCCGGTCACCGCACAACCTGAGCAAAGCACTTCTTCTGCGCCTGCTGCACCACCTACAGCTACTCATGTGACCCCTCACGCACACACGCACACGCCTGTGCCCGCACCGTACGCTTACCCGCAGGGTGCGCCCTACATGCCGTATGCCTATGGCCCTTATCCGATCCCCTACCAGCCACTGCACGAGGCCGCTAATTCCAGTGCCAAAGACAATCAAGTGAAACGCATTCGGCACTGTGTCAAGTGCGGCTCTAAAGATTGCAAAGGTAAAGGCGGACGGAACTTTTGCACGAATGCTTGTCAGGACTGCGGAGAGATGGATTGCAAGGGTAGGAACAGTAAGCGCCCAGACAAGACTTGTAGGGACGCGTGGCCATGATTCACATGGCTTAACGAATCATATGAGAGGCGAGGGTGGTTATGCGTACTACTCGTTATGTATGGACCTCCTTTCCAGCTAGCTTTGGCTACGATGTAAGGTATATGTCGTCTCGTCTTTGAGAGAGTCACCGCCCTGCTGTCAGTATTTTGTTTCACACTTTGATTCGATGGTGTACATTACTTTTCTTGGGCCGTTTCCTTCACACGTCGAACTTCAATGTCAATTTGAATCGTCACATATTCTTGGCATTTTATCGCATTAAGGCCAAAGGAGCACGCAAAAGATCATCGAATGATCAGTCATTCACTATATGTGGTGCACGATCTACAAAAAGATAAGTCGTTAGCACGGGGGTATGTGATGTGGCAGGTCAGGATATTGACGAAAAAGGTTCAGCTTTCCGTTCTCGATGATTGTACTCAACCGGTTTCTTTCGCAAGCGATAGCATACCTGGATGAGGACAACCACCATAGGGTCACAGAGGAGGTATTTATATCCTCTCGAATGGTGCGAAGTTGACATCACTGGGAGAGATATTAGGAAGTGAACACATACCTTTGAGTGCCGTGCTGGCACTCATCGCGACGACGGGTTAAGTGTTAGCGGTCACATGATCGCATTGGTAATCCGCATATGCCGCCGTTGCCGTTGGTTGACCTACTTGGAGTACCTCGAGTTATATTTATCTTCATCTTCAAGTGCAGCAGCAAACCTTTTGCGATCTTTTCTGATATCAGTTGAGATGCTCTCATTTACCACTCCTGCCATAGCCGTATCTTTTATATCTCTCCTGCCATCCGGACTGCCTCATGGGTAGAGGGAAACTGACCGGTCACCTGCGCTTCGTACACGTGTTGGCAGGATCCCATTTTTTCGCCCTTCCTAATTCTACTTGCAATACCCCGACCGACCTTTCCTGGCCACCATGAACAACAACGGTTCGGCCATGTCGTCCTGGATCGAGTCCCCACACTACGACACCCACCTCAACGTACCCTATCTCTACCCAATGGACCACCCCGAAAGCAGCATGCATGGCGCGGATCATCCTGCTTCCCTGTATCCAGGCCAATCCCCCTACACTCCTCGCCACAGTCCGAGCGGCAACAGGCCGCCGTACAATTCGGGCTTATATGGCCCGCGTCCACAGCCTGGTCTTGTCGACCCGATGCAGGGCCTTCCCCCTTCCGCTATGGCTGCGCCTGCAATGATGGAACTAGAAGAAGCAGACGACGAGTACATGGAAGTAGAGCCTGTTACAGACGCGGATGGGCCCATATTCCCGTCGGAATTCGACGACGAGACGGTACGCTCTAATGGGAAACGCAGGTTCGTCGGTGGATTTATACGCGGGCTGAAAAAGATCCCAAGGGCGGTGAGGCGGGGGTTTAAGCCCCAAAGGCAGGAGGTCCTGACGCCTCCGGGGCTCGCATATCACCAATCCCCGTATCGCGCGCCTTACATGTTTGACGCACAGCACCAGGAGCCCGAGGAGGCACCTCCTTACGACGCCCCCTCTGAGCCCATGGAAAGCGAGTCGCGATACATGGACACTATCAACATGCCCGCCGAGTTCCGGTCATCCGACAGCCCTTCGCAAACGCAGTCACATTATACTATCCAGGCTCCCCGTTCCGAGTCACAGCTCACTTACCAATCAGTCATCCACCCTCCAGCACGGCACGTTTCGCAGCACGGCTCGTTGCATAATGCTCAGAGGTCGTCTCCGCCGCGGGTTGTTCTCAATCCCGATCCTCCCTCACCCACGGACGAGAGCGGTACTGCGCTCGGAAATTCTCCTCCGCGGCTGCAGCTCCATCCATCGCGGCCCACGCCATCGCATACCCCGCAATCGCAGACGCCGCTCGAAGTGGAATCCGAGTTCGCGTCCAGGACGCCTCATCTGTCCCCACTGGAACAGACTCGTCGACCGACAGTGACGGTTCAGAGTCCCACCGGCAGTCCCGTCTACTTTGAACCGCAGCGCTCGGACGAGTACGCCGGGATGGACATGGACATGGAGTCATACACTTCCGAGCACTCCGCACAGACGTCACAGTTTGCACGCATAGCCAAGTTCTTTCGAGACCTGAACAATCTCCCGTGGGTTGCGCCAAACGTGACCGTCGACTTTGACCCGACCGACGCGGAACGAACGCGGAGTGCGCACACGCAGGGTCCTGGCAAATCATGGTATACGAGGCATTTGGACGACTTGGACATCCTTGGTGGTGGCGGCGGTGGGCCGAGCACGCGCGGGCTCGCGGCACCTTCGGCCCACTCGTTCGGTCGTGCTCCAGGCTCGAGCACAACGCTAGCGCCGCCCCACGGTTCGGGCTCGGCGTCCAGCAGCGAAGGCGCGAGCGCCAATCACCTCCCGTCCGCACCTGCACCTCATGTGTACCCGTACCCCGTTCATACGTTGGCGCTGCCCCCACAGCCACTCTACCTATATCCGTACCCTGCCTTGCAGCCTCAGCTGCAGGCGCAGAAACCGTCGCCGCAGCCACAGCCACAGCAGCAGCAGCAGCAGCCAGAACAGGTGTCACCGCAGTTGAGTGGTGGTCAATCTGACGTCCAGAGGCAGCCGTATCTTTTTATGGTCGCGATGCCGCCGCCTGCGATACCTCCTGGAGCATTCATGCCTGGTCTGGTGGATCCCTCACAAATCTCGATGCAGCCATCGTCCAGCACACCTTTCACATCTCCGGTTTGAGCGACGGTGATGATGCTAATGATTGGCTACAGTATGATACTGTTGGGACAAGTGTGGAAGACTTATCGGCTATTTTATGGTTTTTACGTTACTGTACCACGTCGGTTACCCGAAGTATTCATAATTTTACGTTTACTTTTTACTTCGAGGTTGTCACTTAGACGTTTTGCCACCACATACGTGTAGCTCGCGGACGCTGCTCATTGTGTAGCCTTTATGTATCCACGCAATCCTCTGTACCATATTTCGTTCATGTCTTAAAATGATAACCTTTTGTAACTGAATTTCCAAAAGTTAGAACTCACAGTATTTTATATGACAAGTTGGTGGAGCACGGCTAAGAACGGCTAAAACGCCTCGTGGCGCAAGTGGTGTTGTGACTGACTCGGGGAGCCCCTCACACAGGCGGCATATTTCCGCTCCTTAGCTTGTCACATCGTTCGACTCTCAGTTTCTGTTAACAATGCCCAGGGAGATCATCAGCATACAGGTATGCATGACCCCGAGGGTGCCTATCCTAATGCTGACCACCGCTGCCATCCCGGTCTCCCTCTCCGCCGCTGCACGCATAGGCTGGCCAGGTAAGAGATTGTCCCCGACGCGAGCATTTCTCCTTCCCGCCCTCCCGGTTTGGGGAGGAATGCAGAGGAACTAAGTTGGACGACGTGCTGATGCAACGTTTCTTTGTGCTTACTATTATAGGCTGGAAACCAGGTTGGAGAGAACTTTTGGAAGATGGTCCTTGCCGAGCATGGACTTGACAACAACGGAGTGCGTGTTGTGCCCTGTCGCTCCAAGTCGGTGATTTCTTGGGAACTGATTGTGTGTGACCCTCACGCATACAGACGTATCATGGCACGGATCCATTGCAACTCGCACGCGTGAGTTTCCCCAACTTTTATCGCCCACCTCTATTTTACCCTTACTTTTTACTGAATCTTGTTTTTCGTCGCTGTGCTGTATAGGTCGACACGTACTTCACCGAAGTCAGTTCGGGTTCGGCGACAAGGTATGTCCCGCGCAGCGTACAGCTCGATCTTGAGGCGGGCGTGTGCGACCGGTTGCGCTCCGGCACCATCGGTGCGCTGTTCAAGCCGGACACGTTTATCACCGGCGATAGCGGAGCGGGCAACAACTGGGCCAAAGGCTGTTCGTCACTATCCTTTTGCTTTCTGTTTCTGCATTTGTGCTCATCACAACGCGGCTTCCTGTGTGTGGTCAGTCTACACTGATGGTATATAGATCGATCCTCCGTGATATATTACGGTTGTGACTGAGTCTTCTCTTCTACACCAGGTGCCGAGCTCGTGGATAATATCTTGGTGAGATCTACTCGGCCCGGCCTGAAAGCATCATATCATATTTTGTTTCGCTGACGGTTGTTGTAGGAGGTTTTAAGGAAGGAAAGCGAACCTTGCGATGCCCTTCAGGGATTCCAGATCCTCCACTCACTCGGCGGTGGTACGGGTGCAGGACTGGGATGTCTGCTTCTGTCGAAGCTGCGGGAGGTCCGTCTCGAATCAATTTCTGACATTTCTTTCTGAGGCCCCTTTTATCAATGGTCTCTGCCATTCCGCGCAGGAGTATCCAGACCGAATGTTGGCTACGTTTTCTATTCTCCCGTCCCCAGGTGTTTCGGAAACCGTCGTTGAGGTGAGTCGCGTGAAATACGACAAGAAAGGACTCGCAGACCTGTTTCTTTTTTGTTCTGGTTAGCCGTACAATGCACTGCTTTCCATGCACCAGCTCGTTGAGAATAGCGATATGACCATCTGCATCGATAACGAAGCATTGTGCGTCATTTCTCTTGGCGCTGACGCGCGCTCTTCTGAGTTATTGGCAAATGTCCGTAATGGGCATTTAGATACGACATCACCACTCGGGCCCTGAAGGTGAAGCTCCCTACGTTTGATGACCTTAACGGGGTGAGTGGATAACTGTAAATCAAGCGACGACCTTCTCTTATTAACCGAACCGTTTTTATAGGTCATCTCGCAGGTCATGTGCGGCGTGAGCACCAGTCTCCGGTTCCCAGGCCAACTGAATGGGTCTGTTCTCGTGAAGTCGCTCCGTATTGCTTCGCTGATTCTGTCCCAGCGACCTTCGGAAGCTGTGCCTGAACCTCATACCCTTCCCTCGTGTGCGCCACTCCCCCATATGCCGACCCATCTCGACATCTCACCCATTTTTAGTTACACTTCTTGGCGCCGAGTTATGCCCCGCTATATGACCTCAAAACACAACTGTACCAACGCATGTCCGTTCCCGACTTGACCAGCGCGTATGTGCATCGTCCTAAGGGGAAAGAAGAGAGCAGTTTTGTTGATGCCTCATTCATATCTAGCCTGTTTGATCGTAAAAACCTCCTGGTTGCGTGCGACCCACGCTTCGGGTTCGGCGATATACTTGTGTCTCTGAACGCTCGTGACTCACATATGGTATCCTACAGGCGTTTCTTGACCGCAGCGACGATATTCCGCGGCAATATATCTTCCCGAGAAGTCTGTTCGTTCATTGTGTCCTTTACAGGCATTATCCGCTAACTCATTGTCCTAGGCTGAAGTACGTGTGTATTTGCTGTGCCCACTGTGGAGGCACTAATGCCATCCTTTACAGTACACTGTCCTCCAGCTACAGCAGAAGAACTCTCATCTCTTCGTCGAGTAATTGCTAATTTTTGCCGTTTACTATGTCCCGTGTTGATGGTTCCTTCGCGCAGATGGATTCCGGACAATGTTTCGGTGACTCTATGTTCCGTGCCGCCTGTAGGGCAAAAACAAGCAGCGACTTGCCTGGCCAACACGACGGCCATTCAAGAATTATTCACCCGTAGCCTGGCTCAGGTTTGCCGTTCTAATCAGTGTAACCATACTAGTCAATAATCTTTGTTTTCCAAATAGTTCGCGGCGATGTACAAGCGTCAGGCTTTCATACATTGGTATACAGGTGAAGGGATGGACACGTTGGAGTTTTCCGAAGCGGAGAGCAACGTCCGCGATCTAGTGTGAGCATTCCTCGCCTTTCCCTCGTTGGATGTCTCGCTGATTCTCGGTGCAGCAACGAATATCAACAGGTAAGGCTTGTTATAGCCTCGCCCTTTGCTGCTTCTGACCTTTCCCCATTCCAGTACCAGGAAGCCACTGCGGACACTGAAGAAGTTGAGACTGAGCATGGCGACGAGCTTGATCAGTCTGGGTACGGCGAGCCTTAGAAGGGTTTCGATTCTCTCCGAGTCCCTCTCTACGTAGTCTAAAATATGCCCATTACTTGTCGCTTTTTGGATAGTTCAGATTACCTTATGCATGGTCCTGTTCTTTCTAGTTCTTTGTTACCCGATTTGAACTCCAGTGACCAAGAGTGCAGTGGGTTGATAGAATATAATTGGCTCAATTACTAATACTACATCAAGCGTTTCTCCCCAACGCGTTTACCCGTACAGTCACCTCTCCAATGGTTTCACTCACAGTCGCTGCCGCTGGCAAATCATCGCTCTTAAAGGGCTTTCCCATCTCAGTCGTCATCAACAAGCCAGCGGACGTAGCAACCGTCGCGGATGTCAAGGCCGCTCTCGCAGCAAAGCTTCCGCGGGTACGATCCAGCCAGAACCTTTCATGCGTTGTTCTTTACCCTCTTACATATGGAACGCGTTTTTTATAGCTATATGTCGAACGGCAAAAACTCTCGCTCAAGGGCGAAGCCAAGGCGCTCGACGATGAGGCCATCTTGGCAGCCGCGGGCGTTCGTGACGGAAGCGAACTTATGGTGAAGGACCTGGGTCCGCAGGTTAGTTGGAAGACGGTGTTCTTGGTCGAATATGTGCGCATTCTCTCTCTTTCTATCGCGCACCCCGACATCAAACACAGAATTAAATAATATAGGCTGGCCCACTCGTCATTCATCCGATTTTGTATTTTCTGCCTAGCGCATTTTACGGGTACACGATGCAACACAGTAAGCTGCAAAAGTATGTGTACGCTATGGTCATGGCGCATTTTGCGAAACGCGAGCTCGAGACGGTGTTGTACGTGGGCAGTTTCTAGATGGGTTGTTTGGTCTGCTGAAGGTTCTGCTCCGTCCTTTCTTTTCAGTGTCCATCGATTCTCGCACGCGACTATGCCTCTGAGGAACATCTTCAAAAAGTACACGTTCATTGTCTCGAATTATCTCGTTGGCTCACGCTATCTTAGCTCCTTCCACTACCATGTTCTCTCAGGTATTTCTTCCCCATCTGCTACGCCCTTTACAAACTGGACTATCATCCACAGGGCTTCTCCTTGCGTATCCAATATATGGCCCGACATACGCCGCAAATTCGGCGTATATCACGGGCACCCTCCGGTCTAATCAGTTGTTCCTCCGGATTTGTGCCGGTATCTGGCTTGTACGTGCTATTATTTACTTCGTTCCTCGTACAAGCAGACCCACGATCAACCTGTGCTTCAGTTCGCGGAGCTGTCCAATCTGAGAATGCATGTGACTCTGCGCAATCTGCGTCCGCCGGGCTCGAAGAAGCGCGCCATTCCGCATGGATATGGCTTTGGCCTACTCTCGTGCCCTAACTACTTTTTTGAAAGTGTGGCATGGGCTACGGTTGCGTATATGACGGGCTCCTGGGCTGGTGCGTCGCAGCCATTTCTCGACCTTGGGCTGGGTTGCTGACTATATCGACCTAGCATGGTTGTTTTGGGGCGTGTCTACAGCCCAAATGATGGCGTGGGCCGCTAAGAAGCAACGCGCATACAAAAAAGAGTTTGGGAAGGAGTACCCCCGCCAGAGGAAAGCCATGATACCGTTTTTATTCTGAATCTGGGGAGCGGCTGCAAGCTGTCAACTCTAGAATCACTTGACGTTCAAAGCAGGAAATTTCTTGTTCATCACGGGCAACGCGACAGAGCTCTAACCTACAGATACATTATCTTCTAAACTAGTACATGCACCATCTGGCACTGGAAAGAATAAGAATGCATTAAATGCTAGACATCTTTGTCGTATGTGGACCAATTGGCTTGGATGCGTAACCGACATCGACGGCATCTACTCCCAAACAATCCCGAAGACCGCGAATCGTGCCCACGTTCATGAGACAATTTTGCAACGAAAGGCTGATCTTCCCACCCGAGATAGCTGCTGTGCGCTGGCGATGGACCAAGACGCGGGTTAGTAAATCGACATCGAGGTGTTTGAAATCAATGTCTTTCAATGAGACCAGGCGCAACGCGGGGAGAAGCTCCTGTTGCATTACGACGGCAAGCAGCCCCCGCACGGCCTCGTCTCGAGCCTTGTCGTGGTATGCGGCAAAGGGATTCGGACGAGACTGAGCGTCGGCGGCGCGCAAAGAAGATGAAAAGGAGTCGCACATGTGCAGGGTGTGGATTTGCCGAAGCACGGCTGGGGGAAGAGCGGAGACCATATGGGTGAAGATATCAAAGTCGTCCCTCTCGCGCGTCGTGCTTGCCCAGACAAGCGAGAAGAGTAGTCGGCACACATCGCCGGCTGGGTCTGCTGGCGCTGATGCAGGGTCGAGAAGTAGGAGTGTCTTTTTATACGTGCTCGTGGGCGAGGCGATTTCAAGGAGGGGGAACGCGCGTTCCTCGGCGAGGACGCGCTGGAGGTGTGTCGATAAGATTGGCGACATGTTCGATGTGATCGTGCGGAGAAGGGCCAGGTCGTCGAGTGGCTCAACTATTTCTATGCAGTCTGTACATGTGATGGAGAGTGATAAGGATGCAGGTATCTGGATGGCTTGTAAGAGGAATGCAATGACGGCCGAGATATTCGTGAGCTCGAGGCGCTGCAGATGCGGGAGGCGCAACGGCATCTCCTCGCATGAATGTTTCTGACTCCTCGCCATGCGGCGGGCCCCGTATATATTTATTCCACCTACATTTTCTAAGATAAGAGTGTGTAGATGAGGCAGAAGACCAAGGACTTCGAGCGGAAACTCTAGGTCACATTCGGCGAGGCGTAGCGACGTCAGGGGAGCCTGGAAGAGCGGAGACGCGTGGCGCACGTCGCAGTAGGCTAACGTCAGGGAACGCAACGCGGGTGGCGCGCAGCGCTGGAAGATGTCGTTGGAGAGCGCGACGATTTCGCGCGGGTGAAGGTTGATCACGCTGAAAGATTCGAGGACTGGAACGGAAGACGCGTCCAGTAGCCGCAACACTTCAGCACGGAACTCCGAATGGGTGGGCACAGCGAGCGCCCCGACGGAGAGAGAGGATAAATTTTGGAGGTGAATCTCACATGCACGAGGGAGCACGGCGCGAAGGGTGGCGAGTGCTACACGGCGGTATGAGTCCGTCTGGGGGGAGGAGCCATCGATGAGGAGGGAGAGAGGGTAAGGATTGGAGCGGGCGAGACAGAGCTCGACCCAGTGCTTAGTGGTAGCGAGAGGGATAAAGGACCAGAAGGCTTTGCAGTTTATTGCGATCGCGCGCCAGCACCGGCAGACTTGTGCGATGGCGACCCAGGTGGGCTGTGGCCGTTGTGGCGCTGATGGTGGGGCTAGTGGTGGAGCGTTGTGCGAGTGGAGAGAATCGTAGAATTCTGCGCGGGGGACATGGATGAATATTTGTATGAGAAGCTCGACAGGTAGGCGAGAGATAGGAGACGCAGACGACACCACAGACGGTGGCGGAGGGATGGGGGTGGACATTGACATAGGCTCAGGTGGTGGAGGTGCGATGACTGATACTGGTGGAGGCGTGTGTTGCGAAAGGAGGTGCTGAGAGTGTGGAGGGTCCAGAGAGGAGGAATCTGTCCTTGCGCGGCGGGCGGGACGAAAGTAACGACGAATGAACGAAGGCCAAGATGCGTCCAGAGGGAACAACCTGCACGGTCGGCCGGTATCACATAAGCCAATAGAATCGACAATAGGCGCGAGCGACAGAGTAGCGAGGATACTCACATCGATTACTCTACGAAGTATGAGGGATGATGAAAGAAAGTGCAGTGCCGTCCAAGTCTCTGGGGAGTTGTCTCAGCTGGGGGGGTTGGCGACCGAGCGAGGAGGATACGTTTCACACCTTTTTATTCGTATCAACATACAATGTTCAATTTGCAAATACTGTACACCATCAGAGGTTTCAGGTTTCCTCGACAGCTAACCGACTGTATGCAGCACTTGCACTGTTCCGTACGTACAGTACGTTGGCCGTGAGCCGTGGCATCACCGTCATTCCATTTACTTACTTCGTAGATTTCCTCACAATATTTTCCTCGTCTCAGCCTGATGCTACACCCGGCGACCGAGCTTTTTTCCATAACCTGCCGCAGATTTTCGACAAGATCGATTTCAAAGACCTAACGGGTCTCTCGGCGACGGCTTTTATTCTTCCTCATGTAGTCTACAATGTTCCTGCTCTGATAGCCCTTTTGGTAGTCCGATGGGTTAGATCTTAGAAAGGGTGATGGCCAATCTTTTAGCACCTCTTCCAACCTTCGTCTGCATATGGCAGGTCACTCCGAGGCGTGCCCACCCGAATCGATGCAGCGTTCTCGCCCTGCCAACGTATTCAAGCGTCACGATTGCGTATCCACACCGTGAATCTGTGTTTGCACGGACATCTCGGGTTTTAAGAAAGGGGCCAAGGGAATACATCGAACAGAGAAATTATAAGCGCCGAAGAAGGCTGGAGCTCTCTGTGGGTATCCGTGATGACCACAGCATCCAGTTTGTACTCCACACTATGCTTGCGGGAGGCTAATCATGGTAAAGGGTCCATGCCTGTGCGACGTGGTGTATCTCGATATGGGACCAATAACTTACGCCTGCCACAGTAATTTGGACAAGGATGAGAAGGGCTTCGAACGTGGCCTAGTCCTCGGGAAATTGTTAAATGGCCCGCTTCTATCTCACAGTTCATTGTCTAGTCGGGCGTCAAAATAGTGTACTGTATGTTATGTGATAAGTGGGACCGTTCGGGGATATGTTCACCCCGGGTGTATAAAATCCGGTATCAGGTCCCCGCCGAGACTGAGATTGTATACCCCAATCGTTTCAATGGCGTTATTCGTGTCACGCTTGTCATGAGTGTCAGGCGGTCGTAAAGTGAAGAATGGAATGGCCGTAGAGGTAGCTAAATGGTAAGAATTCCTGTCCGGCTGCTCGGATTGACACCGACAGCCAACGTGAGGGGCAATAGAAAACCCTATCACTTCCATCTGAATAGGATGATGGTCTTGCGCAATCCTCTTGATGTCTTTGACGTTGGAAATACACCTCCAGCGTCGTTCTACCTTGAAATATATATGAAGATTACACACGACTGGGAAACACTTTTTGTACACGTTAATTGAACATTCCGTCACCTTATGGTACATGGATGTTTTGCGGCAAATATCCCTTTCACCAGGACATGGACACCTCAATCGAGAGAGAGCTGTGTGCGAACTGCGCCAGGGGTAATCGTGCGGGGCTGCGCTGCAGCTGGACTGGAGCCAGGGGGACCACCAAACAAAGACATTATGTCGCCAAACGGGCTCGCGTTCGTTGTACGTGGAAGAGGGATCTCGAAGTATAGCATTGCCAATTCGTTGAGCACCTGCCATCTCGGCTTTAGTTCCCGATGTGTCCCCAGAAACTCATTTAACTTACCGAGCGGATTTCAGGCTGAGCAAGGACGCCGCCGCGAGATTGGTATGTCCCGCAGAGACGTATCCAAGCCTCTCGTGTAGTCCTGTTCTGCTCACCTGCAGCCCGTTGCACAGTACGCACAGCGAGTTGGGCAAAATTCAACAGAGAATCGTTGGTGACTAGAATCTCGTCACCGCTGGCGCCAACAGGAAGGGTCTCCCCAGTCGGGGAGATAAGTGAAATGAGGCCCGCAAGGAAGGAGCGTGAAGCGAGAACGTTGCCGTTGAACAGATAGCTACGCACCATGAGTCACCATAGCGTATATGCGAGGGGGGAACGTACGGAAGGGTGCCACGCAGAGCAAAAATTCCCGCATGGGACTCCAGGGAATTGCTGGCCTTTGCCCAGTCGAAATATGCCTGTGCAAGGAGCCGCGCACTGTCACGCGTGCCTGAAGCGAGGAGGTAAGGTTCGGCGCCAACGCAGTCGCCCTCTAATAGTGGGCTCGTAAGAATAGATGTAATAATGTGAGTACATTATACTTCTACCTTTATACAACAGATCGCCAACGTAATGCAGCAGCGCGGGATCACCCGCAGGGTATGAACCATACTTCGCGGACCACCTGCAATGTTTCAGCATACTCTGCGGACGATGGAGTAATAGGCTTGGAGAACGAACGCAACAGCCCTGTCAACGATGCTCTTACGCCATGCACCAGAAGGGCCCGCCAATGCGATGAGCTGTGTCACTCGACCTGAACAAAGTCAGTCAGGCAACCGTATTCAATGTGAGGTGAGATATGATGCCTGTACCTCGGCTCACGTCGGTGACGGGTTCACTTGCGCGGTCGTACGAATCGAGAAGTAATACCGCTAGGTCTGTCCCAGAGCCAGCGTGTCCCGCTTTTAAGAGTTCACGGGCGGATTGGAAGAGGACATCGATGGCAACGGCGTGAGCGCCAGACTTTGTGTATCGGGTAGCAAAAGTGCGAGCCTTTTGATGTGCTTCGTAAGGCTGGCCAGCGGATATCAGTGGAAGGATGGCCTCGAGCGCCCTAGAGGAAGAAGTGGGCCCTGTACGGCCAGACATTAGTCTCGTCAAGTGTCACTAGACGACGGGCAAATTGCAATTAATGCAAAGACATTCATTCGGGGGTTCGATTCGATTGGTGATTACGGGATAACCGGCCCGTAGAATAATAGCGGGTAGCAGAGCCACCGGCGGGGTCGGGCCTGGCCTTGGCCTTGGGCAAGGGGTCGCCTTGTTTCGCTGCCAACATGTGTTCAAGAAGTGCGCGTGCGCCCCCCACGCTGCACCCACTGGGTGCACCCTCACCCCAAAGCCACGTTCCTCGCTAGTCTCTCTACCATTGTCTCGTCAACTCTGTCTGACCCTTCCAGGCCATCAAACACAAATGCTATCCACCTCAATCAATTCCGTACTCCGAGTTAACGATGACTTAATGGGCCGCGGACGAATCATGCGTCGGGAGTGGAAAATAAATAAGCCTGTGGGTCCCCCTTTGTTTGTTATACGTAGCCTTTCCCGTTCTACGTTGACATCGATCTCGTGCTTGCCCACCCAGCATCTCGCAAGGTCCACGTCTTTGCCCGGGCTAGAGCTGGTCCCTGCGTACCGTCCAGTATTCATCTGTCAACGGTGTGGCTTCTCCAACGTACATATCCCTTTGTGTCTCTGGTGCAAGTGGTCATCTCCCGAGGCAGCTGACGCCTTCAAAGCCGCGAGTTTACGACGCGGGCGGCGTATCAGCGGCCCTAGTAGAGTCACCTGGAAATCAGACCTCCCGGATTTGAAACGTGGAGATCGAAGGCCTACGGAGTTACCAGCGAATCCCCCGGGCTTGGGATCCTTGTGTGGCTCTGAGCCAGTAGTTGCCACTAATTCCGTCACTGTATCGGCACCTACCGCCCAACCTCATCCCCATCCCGACGAAGATCCGATCGTTAAGGCGATTGTAAGAGCCCCCAGTAACTTGATCATCGATCCTCCTCAGAAACGCATCGCACTGCGCGTCCGCCGCGGATTGCCAGCTACAAGTGTCGTCATGGCATCTCGATACCCAACCACAACTATACCCACCATCATTTCATCTTCTCCCAATACAACATCAATGCCAGAGCAAGCTAAACACCCACATACCCACCCGATGTCACTCCCGCCAATCGTCTCTCCATCCCGTACTCTTCGTCGGAAACACCACATGACGTTTCCGAGGCAGAAATCGACGCGTTCCCTGCGATCGTGGACACCTGCTATTTCACTTGCACATCCTGACCCTGTTACATCTGTGGTGCGTCTTGGCCATCCAAGTCGGCCATACTACACAGCAATCCGACCACATCTCAATCATGAAGGGATTTCGCCGCGTCCTAATACGCCGATCACGCCAGTCTCTGCCCATCCCATGTCAGCCACGTCAATAGATAAAGGCCAATCGCTACCATCGCCTCCTCCTGGACGACCAAGTTTCGAATTCAGACGTCCACGGAGCTCAACGACTTCTGGTTGGTCGTTGAGTGGGGAAATCGAACTGCAGATCGAACTTTCACAGAGGAGGGAGGTGAAGGAAGGTGCGGCGGGGAAACGAGAGAGTATTGTTCGTGGAGTGCGGAAACTAGGCAGCGGTCTGCGCGATCTTGTCCTGCGGCGGGGTTAAGATCGATAGCAGCAGGTGGAGCTCACGCATCTAACTACGCATCTAACGAAATGGCGACTGACGATTTCACGATATTCATGACGATACCCAAATTTGTTTTGCGATATACTTAGAATGAAGACACATCCATATCCCATATTACAATAGTGCCACAATATATGGCTGCCAGGCTGCATCCGAATATTCCCTGATTATTGGCGCACACTACTACCTGAGGCCTGAGGTACCTATCCAATGCTGCGTTTGGCTGTGGCTTCTGCGAGTACTTTCGAAAGAAAAGATTCAAGTTCGCAATAATTCGTTTCTGCCTGATACATGACGATTGTTCCGCTGAAAAGTCCTAATAGTTAATTAATTACATTCTCCGCCTTTGATTATATAATTATTCGAACTAGCTCGGGGCCTTTCCTCGAGTTCTCTTGGGTGTCGCGGTCGCGAGCTTTGGCTTCTCTTGCCACGTTCATAGTTTTCCTTTGCTGTTGGCTGCTTGAGGCACGCACGCGCCACTCCTTTCTTTGCATACTCCGTCCTGCGGATACAACACTCCTTTTTCCCGTTCTCTACATCAAAATCTCATTCAAACCCAACTAGTCACGGTCTAAACTCGACTCCACGGTTTCTCTTTACATATCTCATTTTCCTGCCTGGTGATACCATCTTCCAAGTCATGAACGTCCGAAAGTTAATCGAATCCTATGAGCAAGAGAAAGGTTCTGCACCTTCGCAGATTCCACTTCGCACCGCAGCATTTCGTTCCCGTCCTCGTCCGCGCCCACGTACTCAGCCCTCAGATGCCTCCCTCGTGACCGCTAAGCAACGGTCACTACGGACACAGCGACCATCTAGCCTCAAGATAGTCAAGGAGGAAAGGCCCCTAACTATTGTTCTAAAAGTGCGTCTACATATTTCGTCGTCATATGGCTCTCCGTTAACACTGTATGTAGGAGTGTATAAATGAACTTCAGCTCGAACAAAGGTCTCACTCCTCTCATCTTTCTGTCCCTCTGTGTGTGCTTTTCCATCTATTCTCGTAATAGACTAACACTTTCGGACAGGAAATTGGAGACGAGCCAAGATTCCGGCCATCCGGAGGTCAATTCCGCTGAGATTCCTTGCGCTCTAGCGCCACCTCCTTTGCTACCATTTGGCACGTCTCCGGTCTTGTTGTCCTCCCCTTCCATGTCTTCCTCCAACGTTGGAACGAGATTCGCTCTGCAAAAGAGAGTCAATCATCATGCGCGTCGGCAGCAACGCTATTCGCGTGAGGAATCTGCCTTGGCCGCTGCTCTCAGACGATTGGCCGAGTATGAGCGACTTTTCCCACCGAGGCCTTCGATGCAATACGCTACAAAGCAGCTCGAGCTACGCGTTAAGGATGCCACCGCCCGTCTGACGGAGATACGCGAGCTTCTCCAGGATGACACTACCGATCGAGCAACACACCAGGCGTTGCTCCACACACGGTGGATGTTAGAGCGCTGGATTTCTTCGGCCAAGAAGGAACCTCTTCATGCGTGTACTTCTACGGGTCGCCCAAATCCTCCAGATCCTGTCATTCCCTATACTCGACAATCTCGACGAGATGCAAACCTTGCCTATTTCTTCGCCCATTCTCCTACGCAAACAACTACGTCTCGCCCACATCGCAGATATTCGAGTCGCATAGAGCAACCTCGTACGATCTTCAAGCGCAATATAGAGGCTCTACAATTGCGAAAGTGGCCACTGACAACTACACTTCGCGCGCCGATGAAATTGAAATCATTCTCCCCTACCTCTCACGATACCATTTCTGAGCGATCTACCATAACATCGGCTCCAGACAACCTTCCCTCGTTCCCGGGGCAGCCGCAATCCAGTGAAGTGGAGTCAGTTCCTCCCGTTTCTGAACCTCCATCCCCGGTACAGACGACATCTATCCTGTCCAGCTTCCCTCCTATTCCGGATACCCCCATCGACGACTCTCTGACCCGGACATGGCCTGGTTTTGCTGTCATATACACGCCGCCCCAACCATCTGATGAGGAGCTTCTTGCCGCATTGAATGCTGACATGGAAGTCCAGCCCATGCCAGAATACGTTTCATACCTACTTGACCAGCTGGAACCAATCGGCGAAGGCTTGTTTCTACCCGGATTATCACGAAGGGGGACGACAACGTCATCTGGGTTTGAATTCATCTCGAGACCATCTATCGAGGTTTACGAGTACCCCATTCTCCCACGCTCGCGTTTACTCGTGCGCAGGAGTATGCGAATACCTCCTGTCCGTACTTGGCTGGGAATTTTATCGGGACTACGTGCGGTATGTGAGGAACCCAGTCACCCCGCGTCACCGGGTAGCGCGCCAGCGCAAGGACAAGAGTCCCCCCGAACCGGTGTCTTCTCGAAGATGAGGAGGAGCATGACGACGATGGGACACCAGTGAGTGCTTTTGACGACTATTATCATGGACTGCGGGTTTGCTAGTATCCATCGCTGCGATATTTTACTGCTTTTGTACCTTCTCTGTTTCTGTAGATTCTTTTTATATCTTTTTTATGGTCATATCATCACAGGCATGTCTTGTACTTCGCGTCTTGCAAGTACTTTTACCATCTGCCATGCCATAATTCAGTCACCGGATATCCGGACCGTCCTCACAACCGCCTGAAAAGAGCTTTCGTCATCACTTTGCATTCAACTGTCCGCAGGGCCAGAATCGAATATCTTGAGCTATTTTGGAAAAAATGTCGATATCTGTTCACTCGGCGGCCCAGAACAGTATGTTTTTCTTGAGTCCCCTTGAATGTGTGGCCTCTTGATTTAGAAGCCTGTCTTCAGATCAGCTATCTCTATTGCGCTCGCTAGTCTCAGAGAGTCCAACGTCTGTCAATGCGGTCGACTCTGTGGGTATTTAACTATCGTCACCCGAATGCATCTCATGACAACGTTGGTACATGTAGGATAGTCGTACTCCGCTGCATTGGGCTGCATCAGGGGGCCATCTAGATGTGGTCACATACTTGCTAGCGAACGGTGCCCAGGTGGACAAAGCGGATGATAGCGGATGGACTGCACTACATATCGCAGGTGTGCGCGATCATCCTTGCTCTAAGATTTCAGACGAAATGTCTTGGTTTCAGTCAGTGCTGGACAAGAGGACGTTGTGCGTGAACTGGTTGGTGCAGGGGCAGACGTGAATAGGAAGAACGACAAAGGAATTACCCCGCTGTGCGTGTGCCGGATTCCGTATGTTTGTGAATCTGACGCGTTGCGTGGCTGCCCTTTAGACACTACGCTGCGTCAAAGTCACGTATCGAAGTCCGAACCCTTTAGCACACTTTTCTGGGACGACAATACTTATTTTCCTTCAGATTGGTCGCTTTCTGGTCGCTCGCGGAGCTGATGTACGTGTCGTTCGGAGGACAATATATCATGGTCCTTCGCTGCTCACCGTTTCCTGAACAGATCAACGCGCGCGATAAGGCAAATCAGCACCCTCTGTGCGGTGATCTTCTCCGCTTCGCAAAGGCTAACGATTAATTCTCGGAATTTCCTCCTGCAGTCATCGTGCCGCAACAACTGGCTCTACAGGATTTATCAACTTCCTGCTCCATCCCTCTGAAGGCAGCCCCAAGACACGTCTCAATACTGGCGACCGCATGGGTACGTCCACCTTTCCTGGCATGGAATTCGTAGAGTTGAACGTCGAGGCGATCTGAAGGCAACACGCCCTTACACCTCGCGATGGAGTCGGCGCATGGGGAGTCAGCGGCCTTGCTCATCGAAGCTGGCGCTGACAGGTCACGCGTATGTCATTTGGGCTCGGAATTCCCAGTAACATTGATAAAGGCTGACTGATGCGCGCATATATGTGCGTCACACTTTAGTTGAATCTGGACGAGCAGACCGCAGAGCAGCTCGAGGGAGTTGGCGGGGTGGAGCAACGACGAGCGCGTGCCTACGTCATCGATCGCTGCGGGCCGTCGACATGAATTGCAGGATGGAGGTCGACCAAGGGTCACGAGAATGTACAAGAAGGGCATCGGGCACACTTGTCCTGTAGTTTCTTCCCACATGTATGAGTCAATCCAAGCCAGTGGAATGGAAGCGCCCGTGGGAAGGGTGTTACGTAACTTGTGTTGGGTTGTTCTCTCTCTCGAGGCGTCGTGACTACCCCGTACTTTCTTACAACCAACATCTTCTCTCACGACTCTTGTAATCCCCAAAAACTAAAAACCTCGTATTGTATCTGTACTCTCTATTGTAAGCTCTCTCTCTTGTTCTGGCGTGCTAACGTCGTAGGGCGGATGCTCGCGTGGAGACATGTATCTGACTTGTCATTAATTTTTTGCTGCTTGTGTACGTGGTGGATAGAACCCTGTCTTTCCAAAACCACACCTCCTGTCATCTCCATCGAATTCAAAGAAAAAAAAAGAGCATTCATTCACCGCTGTTTGAGATCTTGAGCTTCTCAAGCCATGGCTGATGACGATTTTGACCTCTATGGCGAAGATGACGGATTCGGCAATCCGCCCTCCCAAATCCAGGTGGGCTAAACCGTTTTTCGTGCTCTCAATCTCGCGTTAATTGAGAAGGGAGGTGAGGGCGAAGTCGAAGGGGTGCAGGTGGTCCAAGACACTTTCGACCCAAGGGTGGGTGAAAAGCGGCCGCGCGAGGAAGACGAGTCGGCTCAGGCTCCCCCTATGCCTATCCAGAGTTACGTCGTCAAACAAGAACCTCCCACAGGTCCACGGATACCCTCTGGGCCAGCGGCTGGTAGTGATGTACCAAATGGGACCATGCAGTCCAACAGCGCAATGAGCCAGAGTCAGATAATTGAGGATGGGTATGACTCTCTGTACATTGGGGATCTGCAATGGGTGCGAAATTATCTCGCTTCGTAGGACGTACATGTTGATCATCTCTATATGGCCTTCAGTGGACAACGGACGAGGATTTGCGCAAGGTAGCCTTTGGTGTTGGTGTATCTATTGACCACAAAGATATCACGTTCTCGGAACACAAGGTCAATGGCAAAAGTAAAGGGTATGCTCTCACAATTCAATCCCTTCCTGACGCTGATATTGTACGCGCGTAGTATTGCGTATGTCGAGTGTGGATCCCCTGCTAATGCCGCCGCTATCAAAGAGTGGTTTGACAACAAGTGATTCTTGCTCCATTGCGTCCTTTTACGATCAATGACCACGCCGCAGTGATTTCCAAAACCGACGAGCAACCGCGAACTTGACCAGCTCTTCTCAAGGCAACCCATTCCGAACACTACCGAAAGGTGAGTCCATTTTTGTTACTGGCCACGTCACTGGACCTCACTCGTGCTCGTGCTACACAGAGCCTCCTCCACGTCAGCAGCAAGGTGCTACACAAGGGCAGCAGCAGGGCGGCGTTGCCCGCGGAGGCGCAATGCCGTTCCGCGGCGGTCGCGTTGCGCCTGTTAACAATATGGTCGGCCGCGGAGGTATGGTCGGCCGCGGAGGTATGGTCGGCGGCATGGGCGGTATGCCAAACAACATGATGGCAACTGGCGGTGGATTCCACAACGGGTTCGTTGGACGGGGGGGCATGGTTCCGCAGGGCCCACGCGGGTTCATGCGCGGAGGGATGATGGGAGGCATGGGTACGGGGTTTTAGTTTCTTCTGTCCTCATTCTGTCTCGAGCCGTCGCTCGTTGTTTTCTGTCTCCCCTTTCTCCTTGTTCTGTGTTTCGAGATGGGGCGTGTATGCTTACGTATGAATTATTTTTCCTACGCAGGGATGGGCATGATGCCCGGGATGGGGCGTGGTGCGTTCAACAACATGACCGGAATGGGAAGTGGATTTGGTATGCAAGGCCATTTTAACCCTGCGTTCATGCAGGGTGGCGGTGTTCCTGCGGCGGTGGGCGGTCAGGGAGGGTCTTTCCCACCCGATGGGCCCCGCAAGCGGTTCCGCGTTGACGAAAGTAGATAACTACGGTAGATTGAGCGACCTTGTTATTCGCACCATAATCACCTTGCTATACTTAGTTTTTATCCTTTCTCGATCATCTGCGGGGAGGGTGAACAACAGGACTACCAACTGGTATTCAATGCAAGATCTATCCGAGTTACAATACACATGAAGTTTCGTGCTATGCAGTGTCAAATAAAGAGGACCGATACGTGAGTGAAGCACCATAGGAAATACAGAAAGTCATGGTGATTATAGGGCCCACTTTCGCAAAAGATATGGCCGAGCTGAGAAGCATGAGATAACTATAGACCAAACGTGATACGTGGCAGAATGACATTCAATCGCTGTACTCCCGTTCCTTGCGACGGCGGCGTTTCTCTTCTTCATGACGGCGCTCTTCTAGTTCTGCCTGGAGGTCCTCCTTCCGGGCGATCCGAGAGCTAAGTGCCAAATGAACTTGTCAAGAAGGGTTCGAACAAAAGGTGCGACGTACCTGGTGAGCTCCTCCCGCTCCAGGGCTGTCATGTCCACCTCCATTTCATCATCATCGCTCATTACGTCGCGGGACACATATTTGGAACGATCACGTCCAAAGATCTTCCAGATTTCGTCCTGGATGCCGTTCGATACGCCGCCAGCAGTCCGTTTGTGGGGGCGTCGGTCGTCCTCGGAATCGGAATCGGATCCATCATAGGTCGATGGAGGCGATCTCGTACGTTTGTTCGATGGAGGCTTACTCGGGCCTGGGGTAGTCTTATTGGTTAGTGAAGGACGAGGTTGTTTGGATCCTAGAGAGGTCTTCGGTGCAGTCTTGAGAGGGGTTCGCAACGATGTTCCCGAGACACGAGGGTGAGGAGACAACGATTTCTTAGCTGTAGATGATACCATGTCGTGCTTCTGAGGGAACACAGTAGGCGTGCTGGCACCTGAAGCAGATGGAGACGGAGAGCTGGCCTTCGTCGCGGGCGCTGTCTTAGATTTCGCGCCGAACCAATCGTGGAAATCTCGGGCTTCTTCTCCCTCTAACGTCTTGTTTTCGCGAGCTTTAGCTCGGTCGCGCAGGATTTCATCTATGGTCCGTGTGTCCCGCTTAACGGTATTGAGCTTCGTCAGGGTATTGGGCATAGCCGCCAGGCGAGCCCGTACCGACGACATGCTGTCGGTAGCAGACCCCCCGGTTGATCGTGAGGTCGAGGGGACAGTGATGTTGAGAGCACCACCAGGTAATCGTCTTCCGGCCCTGGATGTCCCCGCAGAGGACCCAGCGCGGCGCGAGTTGGACTGAGAAAATTGCAGCTGAAGCCGCCGCTCGCGCTTCTCTTCGCGAGTAAGCGCGAGACTAGTGTCTGCGTCACTGTCATCGTCAGACATCCGTTTGCTGGCCGAGGAAGATCCTGGATGTCGTGAAGATGTATCTTTGGCTCGCTTTGGGCCATAGAGCAGGGCCTGGCGCTGTTCTTCTTCCCGCCGCTCCATCTCCTTCAGTTTCGCCTCGCGCTCCTGTTCTCGCTTTAATTGTTTCTCCTTTTCACGTTTTTGTTCCTCTAGCTGATATCGTAACATCTTAGCTTGTTGTTCGCGCTCCTTACGATCCTCATCCTCTTGCTGGCGTCGACGAGCTTCCTCCTTCCGTCTTCGCTCTGCCTGGATGGAATCGGCCGCCCGTGTAGACTCTTGCGTCTGGGCTTGGCTGAGCGCCATGAGGGCAGCGAAACCGCTACTTGTCATGATTGGAGACTCGAGGAGGGTGGAAGATTGAGGGTATGGGCAAGAAACGAGCGCAAGGAATGGCTCAGCTCATGGCACTGCGCTGTGTCTTGTTCACGTGATGGGTCCAGACGTGTGTGTAATCATGGTCATGATCCAATTTTTACAGGTCCAAATTGTGAATAAACTCTTACATAAACATTTAATTTGTCCATCATCCATACCTGGGAAATGTTCAGCATAAATTTTATGTTCATTCTGACTTTTCTTCAAATAAAAGATAATGAAAAGACTTGAAATTACTTAATTTAGAAAAATAAAAAGTTTATCTAGAAATTGTTTCTGTGACAAAAATATGCATAGATTTAAAGTTCATACAAGGTTTATCACACATGAATAATGTGGGAAATTTTTTATGTCTTATTATTGTCACACTCATGCATTTTTTCATGATCCTGCTTATTGCAAGATTATGATAAAGTAAAAAAATATCTTCAGAGGAATATATTTTAAGACTATCTCATGGTAATTTCATATTTAAAATTTAAAGTGTTTTTTTACTGCAGTGGGTATAAACAGTGGCACTGGCCACCTATGCATAATGCACAACACATGTTTGACACCATTTTGAACATCTGTGGGAGATCTGTTGGATACTCAACAACATCTGTTGGCCTCTGTCAATGTTGATGATTGTCAGAAGCTTGAATGTGATGTGCTCAACAGTGCTCAACAGTCAACAGTGCTCAATGGTTAATGGTCAACAGTTAATGGTTGATGGTGCTTGATGTTAAGGCTGTAGTGGGCCTTGGACTGAAGAGCTTGCACAAATAAGGTCAAGCAAACCTAGCAAGCTATCAGAGAGTGAGAAGAGTAGATAGACACTGCTCTTCGATCTCTCTGAGGTGACACAAGTTGGGAGGGTTAATGTGAATGAGCACAGACAATTAAACCTTCTGAGTAGTGTAGCTTGTACACACAAGTGCAGTGGAATAAGACATATAAGAAGGACAGCTCAATTCCCTTGCAGTAGTGCAGCTAAGGATGTGCTTGCTTAATGCTCAAGCTTAAGTGGTATATACCTGCACCTTAAGCAGGTAGACTAGATAGAGTCTTGAAGGAGGGAAGCTAAAAGAGTGACTGATAGACTCTGACACACAATGAACAAGAGAAGAGGGGATAGAACATATGGTGATCCCTTATCCTCTTGATAAATGCTGTGGAGAAGCTACAAGTTGAGAATTAAGTTGAGCTTAAGGCTTAACTTCATACAGGAGGTCTCTTATATACAGGAGGGATTGTAATACTAAGAATACTGATCCTAGGGTGACTAGGGTCCAGAATATGGCTGAGACACAGCCTACAAGTACAGGGAACATCTGGGATAAGTTGGAATGAGTCACAGGTATAGCCAATAGTACAGGGATCCTCAGGCAATTCAGAGAGCCTCATAGAGATGTACCAATTTGTACAGCAGACAGAATGGGACAGGATGCATATAGTAAAATTTTCACATAGGTCAAGGCCTTCAGAATGTACTAAGAGTCTGTCTGTGACAGTTGACAGTTGACAGTGCTTATATAACATGCTTGCTGTTGGGCATGTGCAGGAGATGCTTATAAGTTAAAAGAGACTTAAAACTTATTCAAGGGCTTCACACAATAGAACCAGCTCAATTAGCAGTTTATTGTAAAGTCACATAGAAAAGTAGTCTGCCCCTCCTTATGGGAAGGGCATGCCTTTATATATATGCAGAGGATATAACTATTTACAGAAAGGTGCCACTCTGCAGAGTGCCCTGCTTTTGAAACATGTAAATTTTATTCTAAGACAAACACTTGTTTCAGAGTGTGTCCCTTAAGGCAATCCACTCCTTAGATTGAGCAAATTGCATATCTTTTTAGTGCATGCACATGCAGGCTAGCCTTGGGCCAGGGCTGCCCATTAGCTATATAGTCTTGTATCAGCAATCATGCTGCTATACTTATCTTTTGGGGTATGTCTTCTGGTGATAATCAGAAGGCATGTGATTTATATTTAGGGTGTCTTTCTAATTAAAATAGACACTCTTATCAGGCTGGCATTCAGTTATGTGATTTGTAACTGGATGTTGGCCATGTATTGATTATGTTAGCAGTCACTGAAGTGACCACATCATAAGGCATTGGCCTTACACCCTTCCCCTCCAGAAAGGACACCAGGTGAAGACAACTTTGTTATTTGTTAGAGTACCATAATATGTACATACTATGGCATTATATATACTAAAAGCAATCAATATGCAGTCTGAATCAAGGGAGTGTATGGATGATAGTATAGTGGCAACTGTGGCCAACACAGAGATATAAGATCAATATATGATGATGCATATACAGGGTACTGAGACACAAACAGTGATGTGCAGAACTTTTTTAAGTGAGAGCATTTACCCTTGGGTAAAACCCATCTGAGTATTCTCATCCAGAGTATCCCCATAGCTGAGGGGTACCTCCTGACTCTGAGCATTGTCTGGGTATAATAAGCAAGATTGGGATTGGCTGCAATCACCTGATGGGGTTTTAGATGGGCCCACTTTGGGCTGGGGTGTTATGAATGCCCAACTTTTTTCTTTTCTCCTCTACCTCATTCTGTTGGTACTTGTGTTCTTTTGCTTACTCATCTCCCCTGACACATATGCTGCTATGTATTACCCATCTCTCCCATATGACTTATATTAACAGCCTTGCTTCTAATAACTCACACCTGGCCCATCTTACTTACGTGCAGCCTCTGTGATTCCATTTCATTCTCTCTGATTCTATCTTTGATTGATGCAGCTGTTGTATGTACTATTATTAGGATATGACTCCTTTGTACAGCCTCATCTAGTTAGGTATATAAGTAGCACCTCTAGGTAGCTTGTACCCTAGACCTGTCTTAGTTACCTTCCTGCAACTCAGTTGTCATATCCTCTCCTCTCTCCCAGTTCTAAGACTTAGAGGCACCCTTCTTTGAAGGCCCCTCTTTAACCATACTAGTGCACTCGTTGTTGCACTAAGTGAGTTGCCTTTGTGGTGATAGACTTTGGTCTACAACTTGTCTACTTGCACCAATCAAGACAGGGGTTGGTAGCTGCCATCAGCACAGGCCAGTTCCTTCAAATCTTACAAGGCAATGCCATTGGGCTCACCTGAGTGACATACCTTTTGAGGTAGTACCAGAGACATTCAAGGATATCACAGTCATCACCATCCACCTCTGTTATACATCTAGGACCTCCTTCTTTAAGGGATGATAAACCAACCAGCAAGAAGTAGTGTTCCGCACAGGTGACACCGCGGGTAAAATCCAAGACACCGTACCCATACCTGTGAACACCGTACCCGTATAGGATACCATGCCACAGGTACGGGTACAACCCGTGGTATTGCTCAAAAAACCGCGGTATATTGTATTATAAACCTATGAACAGTCATATTTGATTTACATATGTAGCTACTAATGACCACCTGTGAAATACTACATCTATACACGCCGCAGAATACATCCAGATTCAAAAAAAAGGGCTACTAAATCTGAGCAATCTTGGCCGCAGGGAGCATTGCTGCAGATCTTAAGTGGGCGCTGGGAACGAAGGAAGGCGTGGCAAAGGCATACAGGTGGTGGGTGGCGTGTGGGGTATTGACGGTGTTCGTAACAGCAGTATTTGAGGTCGAAAACATGGTGGCAGCCATGACGATGATAGTCATCGTCACTGACCGCTGCTGTTGTCTGTGATGTCAGCCGCTCTTGTGCTGCAGTTGCTACCGTCGACGCTGCTGTTGTCGGTGCCATTGGTCGTGCTGGGATCGTCATTGTCGGGTATGCCATTGCTGCAATTGCAGCTGCTGTCGATGCTGAGGGTGCTGCATCAGAATTGGAATCAGTTACTCATACCAATAACGATGCACGGAATGCTTAGGGTGGCCAACAGAAGACTTACGAAGAACTCGAAGAATCCAATCGTGCCAAATATGTGGGCGATGGTGGCCGTGACTGCGCCGAATCACATGCAGCACGAACCGAGCATTGGCCTGGGATATGTCGCCTGACAACTTTTCTGACAGTTTGCCGAATTTCTTCTTGTGGCCTGTGTGCTGAATCCGAGGCGACGGCCCTTGCCACATTGCTAGCATTCCGTATACTTGATCCGCCCGCCGCGTCTGAAGGCATTCACGCCCATGTAGATGTCCTTGTTTGGGTGCAAGCCCTTCTGTGCTCCAGATATGCCACGCCCTGTGTTCACGAAATGCCAGAGAATCAGAGTCGCAACTCGGCGTCCATAATGCAACATACCCCCAGTCCAAGCGAGCGAGTGTGCCGTCAGCGTTGCGCAGCCGACGATGTTGAAACCTAAGGTGATGCTGCCGGGGTCATACACTGGCATATGGTCGCCGTGGCTGGGTTTGAAGCCTCTGGGGTCGTATGCAGCAATGTTGCTGCCGTTTCTGTTGTCATTATTGTAGGAAGAAGTGTTGCAGACGGAACTGGGACTTGCAGCGGTGGCGGTGATTTAAAGAAAAAGAATGGCTCCTGCGCTGAACGCCGTCGCATGTGCCTGTCGTGAGTTGAGCGCCTGAATGCGCCTCGGTCGTGTGCGGTGTCATGAAAGGTCAACATTGTATGGGCGTAGGGCGGGGAGACGTGTTACGTACGGTGAGCTAGGAACCGTTCGTCTTGACCCAAGTGCTCAGAGAGAGCAACGATTGCCGCGTGATATCGCGGTCTCGACTGGCTGTTGAGTGGCGGATGGAGGAAGCTGGAGGTCAGTGTGATAAAAAAAAGGAAGGCGGAGGCTGCACCAATGCTTATGATAGTCGGAGGTTTGTGATGAGCGCGTAATGATGGGAGTGTGAGGTCGAAGAGGACTTACGAGGGCTGCATGGACGTTGCCTTCGAGAGCGCAATCCAGGCATGGCTTTCTTTTAACCTTCCAATTCGTCGAGTGCTCCGACCTTTCTGTCTTGAGGTCTTGAGAGGTCGAGCGGGTGCTTGAGAGGAAAGCCCGTAGATTACGGTGGGCGGTTAAGGTTCATCGAGGTGCATCAGAGTCGTCGTTGTCGAAGCCAGAGCTGTTGCCAGTGCCACATGTTGAGCCGTTGCCATTGCTGGTGTTGCTAACGGGGCCATCGTTGTCGGTGCTGCACATTGAGCCATTGCCGTTGCCATTGCCAGTGTTCTTGTCGAAGTCGCATACTATAGATTTGAACTAACTGTTAACGTCGAGCAAAAGCAAAAGAGTGCACTGAGCTATGCCTCACAGTGCAGCTCGGCATCTCCCGGAACCTGCAGGTGACACCGCATGAGGGTACGGTATTACACGGTATCTAATTGAGTAATACCGTACCCGCACCTGCGGAACCCGTAGTCAAAATACCACGGGTTGACCCTTACCCATGCGGAACACTAGCAAGAAGTCATCTTGTCTGGTGTTGTCTACAAGACAAGACTCCTTCTTGTCACCAAGTTATCATCTCTATCACTGCTAGTCATATCTGCATGCACCACATGGCTCAGGTTGAACACAGAAGCCCACAGAAGCTTTACATAAGACAGGTCTGCACTATGGCACACCACTGGCAGGCTTGAAGTATTACTCAACATTCTGGATAAATACCAAATAATCCAGGTCCCCTATGTTAGTAACAGTCCAGGGGCACCATCCCTTGTCCCACAAAGACAACTACCAGATCTTCCAAGATATATCACCAATCAACCAACAGAACACAGTCCTATTGACAATGATGAGCTCACTGGAGCATATTGGAAACAAGCAACCCCAACTACTGGAGCAGGATATTATGCAATCCTAAGAGGCAACTCAGGCTTATATTGAGAAGCTCAAGTTGAATATATACAAAGTGATGGAAACTCCTCCTGGTACATTATTGAAAGGGTTGGACAAGAGCTACAAACCCACAGAGGATGAAGGCTTAGAACCAGAAGACAGAACCTCAGACATGAGACCTACAAACCCACACTATTACGGCTCTACAGGCTGTTCTGATGCTGCAGATAGATACACGGCCAATAGCACACGATGCCTGCCTCTTTAGGCAAGTAGTGACAATTGTGACTTAGTTATAGCACTAAGGAGGCTCTAGAGTGATCCAGCGAAGTGCAGAGATGCAGTGAGATGAGATGTAGAGTGGGGATGGCTTTATGGCGCTCTCAAGGTGCTACTGGGCAGTAGGGCAAGAGAAGAGTGTAGATTGGATATGAAGTCAAGCTTAGAGCTCAACTTCAATGATACAGAGGCTTATATACAGGAGGGGTCGCATAATTGTGCTACTAGGATTGAGTCAGGTAAGTACTAGTACTAGTAGTATCTGGTTCTATCATAGTGCACTAGTACAAGGAGTCTCAGTCTCATCAGTCATCGGAATATAGTACAATGGCACAGCAGTCACTTAGCTACGAGATCTGGGGTGGTTCTGGAGTCATCAGTCAGCGGTAAGCATATAGTAAGAGTCAGCAAAGTATGGTAAGCATAGAAAAGAAAAATAGTTCGTAACACTACCCCTTTCTTATGGAGGTGTTTCCACACACCTAAGGGGACTCTACCTCTGGGTCTATGTCCATGTCGTCATCGTATGCTGCCTCATCTAGTTCCCTAGTGGTGATGGGGCGCTTCTTGTTCTTTCTCTTTTGCTTCCCATCATATGGGCAAGCCCCTTGACTCGCTGGCTTGAACTGGTCGTGTTTCTTACTCACCAAGCAAGAACCTTCCATAGTTCACCAACAGAGGGAGTGTGGGGCCACACAGTAGCAATAGAAGTGGCCATGGAAGCCACAAAACTTGCATAGATGGAGATAAGCTGCTTCTCTCCATTGAAGCGAGCTGACTGTTACCGGCCTCCTGGATCGCAGGTGTAAGTTGTGGGAACCGGCCCAACGGTAACGGAGTCATGTGGACTGCCTTGTGTTCTAGCATGTGATTGTACTATTGTTCTCTTATCTGCCTCGTGTTTGCCTTGTGTTCTTGATAGTACCTTATGGCTGTACGCCTCGAGTTAGTAGCGTGTATCCTAGCTTAGTAAGCAGTCCATAAGTAGTATATAAGCTACGCCTTGCTGTCTCTAAGATGGCAAGTTGAGTCTCCTGTCTCAGTAGTCTCAATATACTCCTGTTCTCCATTTATACTGTGGGTGGCTATTGGGTCGGAGCCCGATTAGCGGAAACCCTTACCAGTGAAAGTCCTAGATGACACTTTCGAGTCGTCTCTCTCATCCTCATAATCGACTTAGTGCGTCTCGAGCACTACTTAGCAGTCAGACTATCCCTTCGAGTCTAGTCTATCGTCGACTGCACTACGTGGCGGTGACATTAGACTCAACTTTGTTACAAAACTGGCACCACAATTCGAAGGCGAAGGATCCAACACCAGGATCTACCTCAAACCAGCAGACGTATTTGAAAGCATACCAAACAGCAGAGTATTCAGATTCGACCCACAAACCAGCGAACCACCGTTCCTCATCTTCACCGATAGCCCACAAGGAAAGCTTAACCGACGATCACAAGCCGTAACATTCTTCCAAGACGAGTGGAGGAATATCGAATACCGACCAAGCCTAGACGAATTCGAACTAGGAACAGCGAACCTTGAAGTCGATCAATACAATATATGTAATAACGACCAGGAAGTCGAACAACTTGCTGCACGAATGGCTACCACCACCCTCACTACGACGATAACTGATGACCAAGATGACATCATCCAGACCCTTGGGAAGAATCGCCAAGAAAAGAAAGGCGACAAAATCACCAGTAATCTTAATCGTGCTTTGGGCAAGCCAGACCCAAACGACCCAAACCCCGGAGGAAACCCAGGAGGACCCGGAGGACCACCTGGAGGACCCGCACCACCAGGAGGACCAGGTGGACCACCTAATCAAAATATTCTCCAACCTATCCCTGTAAACCCAGACGTCAAAGCTATAGGAAGCCTTCCCCAATACTTCACAGGGGAATGCAAACAGGCTAAACAATTCATAGAAGAAGTTAAAGCATACCTCCGTGTCAATGCAGATGTAGCAGGATTCAATTCCCCCATCAAGAAAGTCGCCTTTACTCTCACTCTCATTAAAGGAGAGAAAGTCGCATCATGGGCCAGACAGATGGGCGACTGGCTCGACACCCTCGACCCGATCGCCGATAACATACCCCTCGTATGGATTGCGTTCCTACAACGGTTCTTTGAACGATTCCAAGACACCACCGAACTTGAACAAGCTCGCAATGAAATCGAAGATATCAAAATGGAAGGCTTAGCGGTAAACGAATATACCAGCAATTTTGAAGATCTGATTATCAAAGCCGAGTACGATCTAAACAACTCAGAGACCTGTCGCAAGTTCATCAAAAACTTACCCCGATTCATACTTCTGAAGATGGCCGATCCATCGCTCCCTACCACTTATCACGACCTGAAAACCAAGCTAGAGAGCATCGTACAATCCCAAATCACCGTTCAAGGGATACTACAGCAGGTGGTAGGAAAAGGGCCTGTCACTAGCAACACCAACAACTACTTCAACCGGCCACGGCCCCAAAACCAAAACTGGAGAGGAAACAACCAACAGAAACCCCAGAGGGGTTGGCAAGCGCCCCCAACTCAAGGAGCATTCAACACCTCAAACGCGCCCAGGTGGATGAATGACCGACCAGTCCCCATGGACCTTAGCCGCGGACACGCACCAAACAACTCAGGGTGGTGCCGCCCGCAAGGGCAGCCACAGCGACAATGGGGACCACCACATCAGGGACCCCGGGCGAACGTAGCACAAACCCCCACCACAAGTAACTCATGCTTCAATTGTGGAAAAGTGGGGCACTTCGCCAGGAACTGTCCACAGCGACGTCCCCAACGCACTCAAGCTAACCTCGTAGAGTTTGATGGATTCCAAGACGACCCCGAACAACAGCAATATCAACAAGAGGACGCTCCAACCCGAGTGGCTCGCATTCACACCGAACTCGAATCCCTATCCCACGAAGAAAGAAACGAGATGGCCCAACAGATGGGTGTAGCTGAGGATTTTTCCAGTGTCTGATTAGTTCGGCACTAATCAGGCAAAGTACAAGTTATACAGAATCGGACCCCGTGTACATATCTGCTCGAAAATCTATGACCGTTCGCGCATTCGTCCATTCCGTATCAAAAAGAGCCGAGGTGGTTGCCCTAGTAGATTCTGGCGCCACAGAAAACTTCATGAATCTCGAATACGCCAAATGGCTACAGCTCCCCATCAAAAAGCTAGAAAACCCGAGACCCCTATTCAACGTTGATGGAACAGAGAATACGAATGGAGCCCTCACCCACTACACCGACCTTTCCATTCAAATGGGAACCCAAAAGGTCAACATGAGGTTCTTCCTTACACAATTAGGCGAACACAAAGCCATTTTCGGCTACCCATGGTTCGCAGCCTTCCAGCCAAAAATTGACTGGAAGCGAGGGTGGATCGACTACACCCAGCTCCCGATCGTCGCCCGAGCAATCAACTATATGAAAGCTCGCTTCGTCCCTCGCACTCGTAACGTCCCACGACCTGTCCACTGCGACCAATACTATATCGGCTGCATCACATTCAATACCACGACAACCAATCCAAACCTTGCTAAAGTACCAAAAGAATATCATCAGCATGGAAAAGTCTTCAGCGAAGAAGCATCGCAACAACTACCTGCGCACACTATCTGGGATCATGCTATCGAACTACTCCCGGGGGCCCCCAACACGCTACCAGGACGCCTACTCCCCTTAACACAGGAAGAACTCAAGGAAGCCGACAAATTCTTCCAGGAGCACCTAGACAGAGGAACCATACGTCCATCCGATTCTCCATACTGCGCCAACTTCTTCTTCGTAAAGAAAAAGGACGGAAAACTACGACCCGTGCAAGATTATTGACCGGTGAACAAATGGACTGTCAAAGACCGCACCGTATCCCCTCTCATTTCCCAAACCATCGACCGCCTTAGTGGATGCACGTTATTCACCAAATTCGACATCAGATGGGGATACAATAATATCAGAATCAAAGAAGGCGATGAATGGAAAGCAGCTTTCCTCACCCCTCAAGGGCTATTCGAACCTACTGTCATGTTCTTCGGCCTTACCAACTCCCTGGCAACCTTCCAGAGAATGATGAACGTCATATTCAGACCAGAAATAGCACAACGCTGGCTGTCAGTATACATGGATGACATCCTTATCCATACTAAATGATGAGATGACGAGACGGAAGAAGAACACGTCAAACGACACCGGGACTACACACACCACATTCTAACCAAACTCGAAGAAAACGACCTATACCTAAAACCCGAGAAATGCTCGTTCGAGCAAAAAGAAGTCAACTACTTAGGAGTCGTAGTCGGAGGAAAAACGGTAAAAATGGACCCAAAGAAACTACAAGGCGTCGCAGACTATCCACCACCAACCACACCTACGGAAGTCCGCAAATTCCTCGGATTCACAGGGTACTACCGATACTTCATACCTAATTACTCAAAAATTGCACGACCCCTCTTGGACCTAACAAAGAAAGCAACCACTTGGACCTGGGACAACCCACAGATCTTGGCGTTCGAAGAACTGAAAACAAGGATGTGTATGAACCCCGTACTAGCCCAACCCAACTTCGAAAAACAATTCGTCCTCCAATGTGATGCATCGGCATATGGCGTGGGAGCCATACTCTTGCAAAGGGGTGACAACGACACACCTGCTCTTGAAAAACGCCAAAAACCTGTCCTACACCCTATTGCCTACTACTCTGCCACCTTCACACCCACTGAAAGAAACTATGACATTTACGAATGCGAACTCCTAGCGGTCATGAAAGCCCTCGCCCACTGGAGACCATACCTAGGATGGACACAAGAACCATTCATCATATGAACCGACCACGCAAACTTACAATACTGGAAATCCCCCCGTAACCTCAATCGCCGTACAGCCCGATGGCACGCCGATCTGCAAGAATACGACTACATCGTCGAACACATACCTGGAAAAGATAATGAAGCAGCCGATGCCCTGTCCCGACCACCAGGAACGGACCAAGGAAATAACGACAACCAAGGAATCGTCATCATCCCACCATCACGCTGCCGCGCTACATCGACCACATCAAAGACGACCACCATCCCCATCCCAGAAAACGACAAATCACTAAAACGCTTCCTAATGATCCTCTACCATGATCACCCCACTGCAGGACATCCGGGACGCGACAAAACACTCAGACGAACACAAGAAAAATACCACTGGACAGGCATGAAAGAATGGATTGCCGAATACGTCAAAGGATGTGCCATGTGTCAACAAAACAAAATCCAGACTCACAAAGTTAAAATACCGCTATACCACATCGGAACAGAAGAAGGAACATGCCCATTCCAACACGTGGCCATGGACCTGATCACGGGGTTACCACAACACCAAGGAAAAGACACCATCCTAACCATTGTCGACCACGGATGCTCCAGAGCAGCCATCTTCCTCCCATGCTCCACGACAATCATGGGTCCCGGCATTGCCCAATTATACATGGACAACGTATTCAGATGGTTTGGAATCCCTAGTAAAGTCATCAGCGACCGAGACCCCCGCTTCACCTCCCACTTCAGCCGCGCGCTAGCCAAATCCCTCGGAACCAACCAAAACGTATCAACGGCATTCCACCCCCAAACCGATGGACTATCGGAACGCAAAAACCAATGGATCGAACAATACCTCCGCCTCATGACATCATCGCACCCGGAACACTGGACCGAATGGTTATCTCTCGCATCAGCGGTACATAACAACTGGAGGAATGCAACCACCGGACTATCACCCAATCAAATCCTCTTCGGACACGAGGTCACCCTCCTTCCTCCATCAATGCCACCATCAAACAACGAAGCCGTCCAAAAACGCATGACTTGCCTCAAGGCATACCAGGAACAAGCCATAAAGACCCTCAAACGGATCGCCGAAGGATCATTGGACCTACCGGCACAATACAACACCGGAGACCAAGTATGGCTAGACGGTAAAAACCTCAAGTTTCCCCATCAGAAAACAAAACTACTCCCCAAACGGTACGGACCCTTCGAGATCGCCGCCCAGATATCCCCGGTAGCCTACCGGCTCCACATACCCCCGACATGGACCGTTCACAACGTATTCCACGCCTCCCTCTTATTGCCCTATCACGAAACAAATGCCCACGGCCCCAACTTCTCCCGTCCACCACCTGACCTTATCAACGGAGAAGCGGAATATGAAGTGGAGCAGATAAGGGGCCACAGACGTCATGGACGCTCCAGAACCCTCCAATATCTGATTAAATGGGCCGGATACCCCGAAAGCAACAACACGTGGGAACCTGCTGACTCCGTTCATGCTCCAGCTCTCGTAAAACAATACCACCGGAGACGCCCACTAGAATCTATAAAAACCATTGCCCATCACCGTCTACACCCCAGCAATCCATCCTGGCTCCCATCACCTCCCGTCCACCGTCCCCAAACCACAAATTTACCTTTAATCCCAAAAAGCACTTCCAGTTCCAACCCAACCAGAATCTTCACACCTTTGCCTTCCACTTCCTCAATAAAGTTCCTCCATCCCACTCTCGCGAACACTCCTGCTTTTGTCGCATCTCTCTCTGCCCCTATCACCGGTAAAAACTGGAACCTAATCCCGAACCCCTCGATAACCACCAGGGCTCCTTCCGCCCCTACTTCACCGTCTTCCCCATCAACGCCCCGCCTTATAAAGTCCACCTCCCTTTCGACCACTGCTTCCTTCTCGACCGCGACTGCCCCTACAAGACGTGCTCATACCACGATCATTCGTAAAAACTGGACTCTGACACCCTCGCCATCCTTCCCATCCTCGCATATCTCATGTCCATCTGCAACGAATCCCCTGCTCGCAACGAGTCCCCCATGTTGGACTCACCACTCCCTGTACCACCACCGAGCCTCGCCCCACTGTCCATCCACCCCCTCTGCAGCCCTACCGAGGCCCCCAACCTCAACCCCGACGCCATCGCTATGGGGCGACTTTCCCCCTCCACCACCTGCAACGCCCTTGCAGCGGGCTTCGACTTCCCCGTCCCCATACTACGCGCCATGTGTACTGCGCTCGCCAATACCATTGACGAGCGACAGATCATATACGACTCCCGGACCCGCGTTCTCACCGAACGTGCTGAGGCAGCCGAAGCCAAAGCCCTTGACCAGGGACCCCAGTACCACATGCCCCCCGATGGTTACGAGACAGCCATCGGAAACAACGCGTGCGAAAACATATGCATTCCAGCAGGTAACGGGGTATTTCAGAAGGCATGATGGGTCAAACTGTTGGGGGATGGGAGGGTTGCCGCCTACTTCCAGGGCCAAGACACTAACGAGGACCCCTATATCTGCGACATCACTGCACCCTACAACTGTGACGAGGACAACCCCGCAGAGCCACTTGCGCCTTGGTTCCACAGGATGCTCATCAGGTCCCCTGCCAATTTCTCAGTCCTGCGCGCCGAAACCGATGCCCTCTTCGACTGGGGGTATACTGCAGAAATCACTCACTACCGCACCATCCAGCAAGACATCGCCACCTTGCAAGACAAGATCAAACTCTTCCAGATGGATCTCGAAAGCATGCGGGAGGCGTGGAATGTATGCGAGGGAAGGATCATTAGTTCCCGCATCCAGCAGCAGGTTGGACATTTGGAAGGTAGATTCTCGCCATACCCTACCATGCGGCAGTCGGGTTGGAAAGAGCGGGTCAAGGTCAGGAATGCTGCACGTCGTGCCTCGCAGGGGCTCGACAACTAGCGGGAGGGTGATGTTACCGGCCTCCTGGATCACAGGTGTAAGTTGTGGGAACCGGCCCAACGGTAACGGAGTCATGTGGACTGCCTCGTGTTCTAGCATGTGATTGTACTATTGTTCTCTTATCTGCCTCGTGTTTGCCTTGTGTTCTTGATAGTACCTTATGGCTGTACACCTCGAGTTAGTAGCGTGTATCCTAGCTTAGTAAGCAGTCCATAAGTAGTATATAAGCTACGCCTTGCTGTCTCTAAGACGGCAAGTTGAGTCTCCTGTCTCAGTAGTCTCAATATACTCCTGTTCTCCATTTATACTGTGGGTGGCTATTGGGTCGGAGCCCGATTAGCGGAAACCCTTACCAGTGAAAGTCCTAGACGACACTTTCGAGTCGTCTCTCTCATCCTCATAATCGACTTAGTGCGTCTCGAGCACTACTTAGCAGTCAGACTATCCCTTCGAGTCTAGTCTATTGTCGACTGCACTACGTGGCGGTGACACTGACACTGGCATGATGCGCCTCTGGTGTCTCTTCGATGGTTACCCCTGGTGCTAGAGGTCGCTCTCCAACTAGGTAGGGGTCCAAGCGAGTACGAGCCTTAGCTGCAGTAAGACGAGCTCCGATCCTGGCTGTATTTGCCTCAATGTAGTTCCTTCTCGACTCCCAAATGGCATAGTCTTGTTGCCAGGCCTTCTGGCATGCCTCAAGCTCCATGCGATCTGTTTGGAGCTGCTGAGTCCAAAAACCTGTCTGTTGGAGGCAATGAACGTCTGCTAAGATCCCCATATCATCTAGTTGGAGCAATGCATAGTTGACAGGCTGGTGGAGGGTGAAAGGTTTGGTGAATAGGGTGAGGTCTCTATCTAGAGGCCTAGGTGGGTCGCTGGTGGAGTATGGGTAAGCATAGGTGAATCCCCAATGTACTGGGCCATCCACCATGGCTCGTCCTTGAATGACAGGCTCTGAAGTGTTAAAGTCGATCATGAGGCATACGTAGCGAGCCACAATGTGGTTGGGAACATCTTCAGGGCTATTTGGGTCGGGAATGAGGAGTGGGCAGTGATGTCGCTCAGCACTGTAGGTGGCCCATAGCGTCTCGTCTATGGGCTGGGTCTTGGAAGCATCTTCTGGTGTTCCTATTACCACTTCAGATGCATTAGCAGGGGGAGATGCTGGCGAATTTGGGATAGGAGTAAGGGGAGGTGTCAGAGACGGTACTGGGAGGTCTTCTGGAGCCTGAGGCTGCACTTCCTCAGCTTCTTGGGACTCGTCGGCATCAACAAGTGCCAGGAGTGATCATAAGACTTGCTGGAAGGCTTCCGAATCATCTGGATGTGTTTCTTCCGAAGGTGCTTCAGGAAGCGATCCTTCAGGGATCTGGGGGGAGGGTGAGGGTCGATAGGATGCACCAATCCAGTCGGCAAGCTCCAGGCGCTGGTGGATGCCCAAGAGGGTGTCGTTTCCAGGATATTCACAGAGGAGGTTATTACTTGTCCTCCTAGCTCGCTGTACCTCTCTGGGAGATGCAGCCCAAGGACCAGACCTGAAAAGACTATTAGCCAGTTGGGCCTCTGCAGGAGAGAGGGAGTGGAACTCAGGCAAGTTGCTAATATGGAGATGTGGCTGCTCCGGTCTAAGGACCAGAACTGGATGGGGTGGATCTTTAGGAAGGTGGGAGTGGCTATCTCTGTTAGGCAGGTCATCAACTAAAGCTCTGGTTGGGTGTGGTACGTCTCCTGATGATCCAATGGGTGGTACATTGGCGGTAGTTGCTTGGATAGTGAGAGGAGAGATGGTGGGAGGGGAGGGATCTGCACACGTCTGGGGTTGGATGTGGTGATAGGCATTGCTCATATTCAGAATGAGGTTGGTGGCTAGGTGATGGTAAGAGGGAGTGATAGTAATTTCTTGCTTCTCTCCGTCGCCTTTTACCTTAATCCTTCACAGGGAGCCTGGTTTCCTCTTGTGGAATGCCTTTAAAAGTTCTGGGGCCCTAATATTTCATGCTGGTTCCCAGGAGTCATGTGCTGGGCTGTATCCTTTCCACCTGATTCGATATTGTCATTCCTTATGCCTTCCAAAGGTTCTGGTTCCTAGAATTTGTTCTACCTCCCATTCTGGGTCCCCATTGATGACGTCTGGGGGTGGTTCCATGTAATTTGGACCATGGATGACTGTTTCCTGATAGGGCGTAAGTAGGACCGCATGAAAGACGTCATGAATCTTCCAATTAGGTGGAATCTGGACTCTAAAGACCACGTCTGATATCACTTCAGTAATGGGGAAGGGTCCGTAGTGCCTAGGGGCTAATTTGGCAGTTGGGTGTGTTGTCTTTAGGTTGGTGGCTTCGAGCCATACTTTCTGTCCCTTTTTGAATGGTACGTACTTCCTGTTGCTGGCTTGTCTTCTCATTAAGTCCTGAGCATGGCTGACTGCTAGGTTAGCTGCAATTCTTAGTTGTAGGATGTGATCTCTTTGTCCTTCTAGCGCTGGCATATTTGGGGTTCTTTTTGGCTGATGGGCCCTGGGATTTACGCCCATGAGTAGCTCAAATGGGGTCTTTCTTGTTGCCTGATTTGGCCAAGAGTTGTGTACAAATTGGGCAAGTGGTAAGTACTTACTCCAATCGTCTTGTTGGCCATTCCCATAGATCCTTAGGTATTGTTCTAGCCATTGGTTAGTTCTTTCTGATGTGCCATCAGTCCTAGGGTGGTAGGCAGTGCTGATGTTCTGATGGATCGATAGGCTGTGGCATAGTTCCTTGGTAAATTGGGCTGTAAATTGTGTATCCCTATTGGAAATGATTTTCTGTGGGATGCCAAAGTGGGGGAAGACGTATTGGGCATATAGGAGTGCTGTCCCTTCTGCATCAATGGTCTCTTTGCAGGGGATAAAGATTGCCGCTTTACTGCAATCATGGTCTGTGATGGTTAGTATAGTATCATATCCTTGGCTCTTTGGCAGCTTCGTAATAAAGTCCATTGCTATTGTCTGGAATGGGAGTGTATCTGGATCATTAGTGATTGGTTTAAGTGGTGGCTTTGGCTGTGTGGTTTGTGGTTTAGTGCTTTGGCAGATTGCACATCCTTTGATGTATTGAGTAACATCCTCTTTCATATTGGGCCACCAGTAGTCATTTGCAATGATTAAAAATGTTCTCCAGATGCCTGGGTGTCCTGCAGTTTTAAAGTCGTGGTTGTCACAGACAGACTCTGGTGCATTCCCAAGATGAGGCATATGTGAAAATTTTACTATACACATCCTGGCCCGTTCTGATCACTGTACAAGTATGGTATGTTCTCCTTTGGATATCTGGATCGCCTGAGGATCCCTATACTATTTACTGTATCTGTGACTCGCCCTGACTCATCCCTGATGTGTACTGTACTTGTGGGCGGTGTCCCAGCCTTGTGCCAGACCCTAGGATCGATACTAGTAGTATTATGATCCTCCCTGTATATATAGCAGCATTGATACAAAGTTGAGCCCCAAGCTCGACTTAATTCACAACTTGCAGCTTCTTCACACCGTCTGCTTAGAGGATAAGGGATCGCCATACGTTCTATTCCACCTCCTCTCATCAATTGTATGTAGAGTCTTTCAGTCACTCGCTCAGCTTCTCTCCCTCAAGACTCTATCTAGTCTACCTGCTTAAAGGCACAGGTATATACCACTTAAGCTTGAGCGTTAAGCAAGCACGTCCTTAGCTGCACTATTGCAAGGAATTGAGCCATCCTCTACACGTCTCATTCCTCTGCACTTGTGTATACAAGCTACACTACTTGGAAGGTTTAATCGTCCATACTCGTTCGCATTAAACCTCCCAACTTGTGTCCTGCGCACCAGTGCTGGGTGGATTGTTGATAGCACCTACATTCCCCATTGCACTTGTGTCTCAGAGGTTCAAAGAGCAAGTGTGACTACTCACTCTTCCACCTCTGATAGCTTGCTAGGTCTGCTTGACCTCGTTCTTGCAAGCTCTCTAGTCCAAGGTCTGCTGTAGCCTTAACAGTGGTATAGGGAGATCACCCCTTTCTTAATATCATTGTTTCCCACAACAATGGCTCTGGTCCCATGAGCAGTGGTTATCCACCAGAGGTTGTCCTTCCAATGCAGGTCCTTCGTCTTTTTCAATTCTTCAATCTCCTTCTTGTTCATTTGTTGTGCTTTACTGATTATCTTGTCCAGTTCTAGTGCAGATGTCGTTTTGACAAAGACTGTGGGCTTGAGGATTGTTTCTGCTTCATGGTTGGCTGGCTCATAGTCTGGTCTTCTTGAAAGTGCATCTGCACGATTCTTGATCCCTGGGAGGTGTTCCAGTTTATAGTCGTACATTTGCATTCTCTGTTCAATTCTTTTGACTCGATCATTGACCTTCTGAGGGTGCCTGTAATATTCTAGGTTCTTGTGATCTGTCCAGATGTGCACTTGCTCCCCTAGGAGCACATGTTTCCAGTGTTCCAGTCCTCTGTCAATTGCCATTAGTTCTTTATTGTAAATTGGGTACCTCTGTTCAGTTGGGTTGATCGCCTGTGAGTGGTACCCAATTACCCTTCTTTGTCCCTTTTGATCTTGCATCAGGATTGCCCCAGTTGCATAAGATGATGCATCCACTATGAGATGGAAGGGAATATTTGGAATTGGGTGTACTAAGACTGGTTCTGTGGTGACACGATAGATTAATTCATTTAATGCATGAGTGCATAGATGGGTCCATTTGAAAGCTGTTCCTTTCTTGAGTAGGTTAGTGAGTGGTTTCACTAGTTGGGCAAACCCTGGGATAAATTGCCTTTGGTAGCCTAAGACTCCAAGAACTTTTTGCACTTCATGCATATTTAGAAGTGTTCTGGGCCAATTCCTAAGTCCTTCTACCTTTGCTGGGTCGGGTTTGACTGTGCTCCCATCCAGGGTCATCCCTAGATACTCAATTTTGGGCTTTCTGAACTGGCACTTGGATAATTTCAGGTAGAGTGACTTTTCTTGACATATCTCGAGGAATTTCTTGATTATTTCATCATGTAGTTCAGGGGGATCTCCTTTGAAGGTGGAGATCAGAACATCATCCAAGTAACATTTGATTCTTCGTCTATATTGGGTCTTGAGGCCCTCCAGGTATCGATTCATCATCCTCTGAAAGGTGGCTGGTGCATTCTTCAATCCAAAGGGCATGACCAAATGTTCATACTGGCCCTCATTGGTACGGAAGGTGGTTTTCCACTCATCTCCTTGTTTTATCCTGACGTTGTTATAGCCAGCTCTGATGTCAAATTTGGAGAATAGTTGGGCTCCATGCAGATCATCAATTTCTTGGCGAATATTGGGCATGGGTTGTTGATCTGGAATGGTCATTTCATTTACTGGCCTATAGTCTTGTACCACTCAATGGGTGCCATCCTTTTTAAGGACAGTGAATGTGGGGACTCCTATGGGGGAATCAGATGGGCGAATATATCCCTTTTCCACCATATCTGTCGTCCATTCCCTAATTGCCTGGGTTGCTTCCTTCCCAGCAGGGTACACCTTGCATTTGAAGCTGGGGTCCACTCCTGGTTTGAACTTGATTGAATGGTCGTCTTCCCTTGATGGAGGGAATTGTTTAGCCTCTTCCTCTGAAAATACCTTCGAAAAGCTTTGGAATTCTTTAGGGAGGGTAGTAGGCTCCTCTTGTTGTCCTTTGTACTCTTCAGCCATTTGCTGGGCCACCATGGTCTTTCTTAGGTGTGTTTTGATTGGGAGGTGAATCCAGACTTCGTCTCCTTCTTAAAGCTGTTGCTTCTTAGCAATTTTGAGTCCTTTTAGGAGGATTTTGCAGGTTTCTGGCCCATTTCGGCTTGTCTATTGTATACAAGTTGACTGGTCCTCCCTCCATAACGCCATTCTTCCAATCAATGCCTGGATTTAATGCTTTTAGCCAAGGTAGTCTGAATACTGCCCGATTATATCCTAGATGGGTTAGGTAGAACCTTTGGGTGATTTCCTTTTCGTCTTTTTGAATCCTGAGCTCAGTATAATGTGTCAGGGCTCCTGCTTGATTTCGGGTTCCATCCACATTGTAAATGGGCCTAGGGGTCTCCAGTGGTCGTGATCCTAAGCCTAGTCTTCTGGCAGTAGCCATATCCATGCAATTCTCTGTTGCCCCACTGTCTAGAAGTGCTTCTTCTTCAGCTTTTCCTTGTTTGGTGTGCAAAGTAAATGGTACATTCATTGATTCTTCAGTTCCTAAATACACCACGTCGAGGTTTAATGCCCTCACCCAAGCTGACAAGGTTCGGGCTTCTAAAAATCCAAGTTCTCTTCAAGGATCTCTTCCAACATAGCACTTCAATCTTCCTGAGTCATTCCTTTGATTGCATTGATGGCAGTCTTCTTATAATCAGAAGAGTCATCATAAGGTGGAGCTTCAGAAGCTACACTTCGATCGTCGACCACTTCCATAGTTCTGGTCTTTACAGGTTTGTTGGTGGCATCCTTCCTGCATACTTTGGCTTGGTGTCCTTTCTTGCCACATTTGAAACACTGTCCTTCATCCAAGTACTCCTTTCTTTCTTCTGGGGACAGCTGGACACTGTCTACTTTGACTGCATCCACTTGTATGCGATCTTCTGGACGGATCTTCTGATTGTCCCTTTTGGTAGATGATTGGAAGGCCTTGGGCCATTGTGACTGATTTCGTCTAGGATCCTTCCTTTCATCTTTTTTATCGAAGAATCCCGAGGCCTTCATTAATCCATATCGCGCATGTTCTTTCCTAACAGTGGTGACCCACTCAGGATAAGTAGCAGGTGGGTCTTCAGCTTCGAAGCATCTCCTGCTCAGAGGCTTTGGGAGTCCTTTCCAGAAGGCTTCAATGGTTCCAGGATGATTGCATACCCAACCAGCAGTCTCTGCTAGTTGTTCAAAGGTAGCAATGTATTCGTCCAGCTTTCCATCTGTCATTCTTAGGCCATGCAACTTAGCAGTTGCATCTTGCATTGCTGTAGTGTTGGTGTAAGCAGTCTTCCATTTCTTAATGAATTTGGACCAGATTCTCTTGTCTGTGACTGCCCATGGTCTGTCTCGATCGTCGCATTCATCACTGACTTTCCAGTCCAATTGTCTGGCAGTGTGCTCCACCCATAGGTTGATCTTTTCTCCTTGGCACCTAGTCATAAAGACAGTGACACGGTCATAGGGGACCTGGAATAGGGGGTGGTTGCGATTTAATTTCCACCAGAGGTTGAACTGATGGAGGAAAGTGTTTGATTTGTCTCTATCTCCTGTGAAGATAGGTGGTGGTTCTCCTACGAAGCCTTTTGAGCTGCCATTTCCTCCTCCTTGGGCTTGTGTTCCTGTGATCGGATCCGCTGGGGGTTCTCCTCCCAGATCTGGTTCTCTGTCTTTGCCCTTCTGTTGAGGGACTTTAATGTGACTGATTTCTTCAGTATTGACCATAATTGGTGGTTTTTCTGGTATTGGCTCCCCAAGCTGAACTGCAGCGGCGATGGTGGTGAAATGAGGATGGCTAGTGGATGGAAGGTCACTTGGATATGCTGGGTGGTCGCTGTGCTTGAGGGTTACAATGTGAGTCAATGCTTGGCTGAGAGTTTCCTCTTCTAGTGGGGTGATTTGTTGGAGTGGTTCTTTGACTACTTCTGGTGATCCACTTGGCAGATCAATGAAAGAGACGGCTGGGGTCTTATATGGGATCCAAGTAGGGTGAGTACCAGATGTTGAGGATGGTTGTTGGGTCAGTTGTTGAGGCGAGGGGCTTTCAGAGCAGATCTATTCTGTCTCCCTTGGGGCTTGGTCTGGTGGGGGATCTGGTTGGCTTATCCCAAATTTGATGAGCTGGTGAGTGTTGCAGGCAAGTCCTTCTCAAGTATAGTATCTTCCTCTGTTTTCTATTAGGACAAACCACCTGTTATTGATATACTCCAAGTAATGGGTCTTCAGCCCATCATTGAAGAAGTAACCAGACTGTCCTTCTGTCTTTGATCCATAGTATCTGAGCTCTTTGCCTCTGATTTCTTCTGGAAGATTGTCTCTAGTCCTCCGATTGATTTCTGTAAGATTGGTTGGGTCTTTTAGGTCAAAGAGTATCTGTAGTGCAGCCAGTTTGTTTCCCTGGTCCTGCTAGCCTCATGAGGCATCTTCCTATTGGTGAAAGGGACAATGCTCCTTTCTGCAAAAGCTAGAATGCTCCCAAGCATGTTCTTGGGATAGATCATTCAGGTAGAGGAATAGGAAGTGTCTGAATGACTGTCTTGGTACAAATTCGAATCCTCTTTGACACAGAGGCCTTGTGGTGCTAAGCTCGACTTGTGTTACGGCTCTATGGGCCATTCTGATGCTACAGATAGATACACGGCCGATGGCACACGATGCCTGCCTCTTTAGGCAAGTAGTGACAATTGTGACTTAGTTATAGCACTAAGGAGGCTCTAGAGTGATCCAGCGAAGTGCAGAGATGCAGTGAGATGAGATGTAGAGTGGGGATGGCTTTATGGCGCTCTCAAGGTGCTACTGGGCAGTAGGGCAAGAGAAGAGTGTAGATTGGATATGAAGTCGAGCTTAGAGCTCAACTGCAATGCTACAGAGGCTTATATACAGGAGGGGTCGCATAATTGTGCTACTAGGATTGAGTCAGGTAAGTACTAGTACTAGTAGTATCTGGTTCTATCATAGTGCACTAGTACAAGGAGTCTCAGTCTCATCAGTCATCGGAATATAGTACAATGGCACAGCAGTCACTTAGCTATGAGATCTGGGGTGGTTCTGGAGTCATCAGTCAGCGGTAAGCATATAGTAAGAGTCAGCAAAGTATGGTAAGCATAGAAAAGAAAAATAGTTCATAACACACACCTAATCCACAGGAGCAGACATTGTCCTCATCTGCTCAACCCTATGAAGAATTTGTGTCCAGAGGATTACACCATGTAGTAACCCTCCAGGGATCTAGTTCCCTCCAGGAAGACATCACTCTACCAGTACCCACTATAACCCTTGCCATCGAGCAAGCAGCGATCGAAGGACAAGAAATCCCTGTTGACATAAACCCAGTAACCGCCAATATGTCAGACCCACAGGGACAACAGCAGAACACACAAATGGTTGGAAGGACCATAACCTACTCAAATGGCTCTCTTGGAGGAGCAAACCTACCAATCTTCAATGGTGAATGTTCTAAAGCAAAGAATTGGATGTGCTGTTTCAAGGTTTATTGCATGGCCAACAAAAATAAAGAACAAATGGCTATACCCAAACAATGTGTAGGAGTAGCACTCTTCTACATCATGGGACCCAATGTCAATGCCTGGGTCAATGAGCAGCTCAAGGAACTAGAGGACAAATTTCTCATTTAGGGAATCGATCCCACTGATGAATGCCTCTAGAGGAAATTTGAAACCAACTTTGATAACACTTTTACTGATCTTGCTGAACAACAAGATGCTTTCAAAAAACTCAGAAAGCTACACATGGTAGGAGGAGACCTTAATTCCTACATTGCAACCTTCAATACACTCACAAAAATAGCAGGGTTCAGTGCCGCAGAAAAGGGGATGGTTGAAATGTTCAAAGATGGGCTGAACCAACAGCTCAAAGAAACCATTATCAACAATCACACCACCAAGCCCATCACTATAGAAGATTGGCAAAAGGAAGCTAGGGAGCATCAAGTTTGCTGGCTCGAAACCAGAAACTCAAGAGGACATAAACTTACCCCCACACAGCAATGTTGGGCAGCAGCACTCAATGTTAAGAAATACCTCAACCAGAGACAATTGCAGCCCAGCAACAGAGTCATCCCCATGGATGTGGATGCTGGGGAATTCACAGAACTCACCCCAGAGGAGCAACAGCAGTTGTGCAAAAATAATGCCTGCTTCTACTGCAAAGTGGTAGGGCATATCTTGTGACACTGCCACAAGAAACTGAGGCTGGGGCCCCTCTGAACAACATGCCCAAACTGCAACAGTAGAGGAGGGAGAAGAGAGGACCTCTTCAAAGCCCAGCAATGAGGAATTCAAAGAAATGGTGATGGGATGGTCTGAGAATGATAGAATGGACTTTTTAGATTTGGTTTTGGATTTTACCAAGGGCTAAGACTGACTGCTGCAGTCAAGGCCCTATGCCTGAGAACAATCACTGTGGAAACGAGTTTTTTTGCTGACCAAAAACCGCGTGGAATATATTATGTAATGACACCCTAAGCTGAGTTGGTCAGAAAAGTCGGGCTATTCCGACAATAAACCAAACCATCAGATTTTGGGAACCATGCCACGACTTTTCTGACTCAAAAGTAATGTCTTCTTTATAGTCGACCACCATAATCTTGATGTTTTCTGCCCCCTCTGCTTTACCTGTGAGCTCGTCTATAATGCCACGCTAAGCTGAGTCGGATTATGCAGCCAACACTGTTTTCCAACTTGGCTCAGGTCAGCTTAGCGTATAAATACGAGTACATCTTTTTTTTCTTCAAGTCGCTTTCTCTGATCTCCATGCCTTCTGAGGACCCTCGCAATATCTACAAGTTCATGGTATTTGCCTGTCCCAACATCTGTACCCACTTCTCTTTTACCCCAGTTTTGCTTGGGGAAATTGTACACTTTCTTTTATCATCATTGCCTCTACACCAACGAAAGCAAAACTCGTCAGGTCATGGAAATTACCATCGTGCCTCCTGCTCCTGTCCTATCCCCGTCTCCTCAATATGTTGGGCCCAACCCCTCTCCGCCTAAGCCCATGTTCAAGCAAGTATTCTTCCCCAAACCTTCCACCAACCCGGCTAGGGTGTAGCACAGGTAAGGGTCAACCTGTGGTAAACAGCCCACAGGTTTGACAGGTACAGGTACAGTGTCCAAAATCGGCCACCTGTGGCACACTGTACCTGTTTTGGCGGTGTCACAGGTATTGACGGTGTCTCGCATTTCTTCTCACTCACAAATCTTTTGCTTGCCAGTCACACCAATAGGAGATAAAAACTTTCAATTTCACAGACAGTAGTAAACTACAAAACAACTAGCTAGATACATTCAACCCCTGTCTGTGCCCCTATGAGTTCCATCGCTGCGCCTTGCCTTCGTGTGCCGTTGCACTGTATGTTGCGCCGCGCCCCGTCGTCGTGCCTCATTACACTGTTCGTGAGTCGCGTGTCCTCGCACCTTGAGCTGTGTGCCATCGTGGCACTCTTGTTGCCTCATTTTGGTATTCGTTCACTGCGCCTTGTTGCGCCTTGTATTCGCGTGTCATTGCACCCCAGTTTCGTGTGTTGTCAGGCCCTCTTTTCGTGTGTTGTCGGGCCCTATCTTTGTGTGTCATCGGGCCCTCTTTTTGTGTGTCATCGGGCCCTGTCTTCATGTCGTTGGGCCCTTGTTTCGTGTGTCGTCGGGCCCTCATTTTGTGTGTTGTTGGGCCCTTGTTTCGTGTGTCATTGTTTGTTCATCGTGCCTTATCTTCGCGGCATTTGTTGGGCCTCGTCGTGGCATTTACTGCGTGTCATTTACTGCGTGTTGTGGTGCCATTTCCGTTCATTGTGTCCCGTTGTCACGTGTGTCATATGTGAGATGTGTTGAAGTTGAACACATGAACGAACGAAAGCGAGTACAAACATAGGTAAATAGTGCGTCACGAGACACGGCACGGCTGCACACAAGGCCAAATGGTCCGTGCACATGCCCTGGGGTATATAAACCCTCCCCGTCAGTGTCCCCCTCTGTTCTTCAGCTGGGCTTGCCCGGTTCTTTGTATTTATGTACCTTTAACTTACAGTAGTAAATAGTGTATATGAATTAATATATCTTTTTTAATACTTATGTGGCATGGTGTCAACGGTATAACCGTGGTGTTAAGACACCGCGGTGATGAGATCAAACCTGCAGGTTTAACCTGTCCTGACAGGTATGGTATGATTATGGGTATGGTGTAATGGGTCACAGGTATGGTGTCGCTGAAGTGACCCACGGTGTGACCCATGCTACACCCTAAACCTGGCTACCAACACCACCCTGGCCCTTCATCCATCATCCAAGGTTCCGGGGAGGTACTCACTTCCTCCTGGCGTCAGGTCTGCCGATTTGATGCCGTCTCAACTTAGGCACGACGTCAAGGCCTTGGACCCATACTCTGAGCCCGAGTTGGAGACTGGGTTTACAGACCTCTCGTCCGAGACCGAGATGAGGATACTCTTTGGACTGAAGGTATGTCTCAATTAAAGTACGCAATATACAT
>QFEY01000692.1:0-31707 GCA_003316435.1 Russula virescens | reverse complement strand
GCTTGCAATCCATGCCACCCAACGGATGTGACGTTCTGTGAGGTAGTAACAATCCGGTTGAAAGTAGGGAGGTCTCTAGCATTTTCAGCATCGATCAGGCTGTTAATATAATACCGCGATTGTGTAAATATCCTTACGCTTTCAGAGCCCGCTTCCAAGCCGTTATGTTGGTGACGATTCCTAGTATAAATGCAGAGCTGGAAAGCGCTATGACCAGTCCGCACTGGAGACGGCTTTTTGTTAGCGCGTAGATGCTGGAAAAAGAAAAAAGCAGTTCAGCCAGGTGTCGCTGATCCGTGACAGACGCCAACTAACCGAATAGCAAGGAATGTGTTCGCAAACAAAATAAGAACGCATTGACACAGGGAGCTTGCAGGCCATCGCCACGACCAGGCTGGTTGATGGGTAAGTGACTCTACACGCACGCAGCACGGCAGAACGGACCCGGGCAGCAGCCTGAAGAAGATATGCCACTAGGTAGTCCGTAATCATGAATGCTACAAAAACTTTAACGGCCGCACATTCAAAGAGGAACCAGGAGCTCACAAGATGCACCAAGCAGTCTGCAAAATTCTGACACCAACATCAGCATGTTTAGAGGTCTCTGATGGCATAAATAAAAATGCATACATGACACTTTGGAACATAATGATGGAGAACTGCGTCATTACAAAACCTCTGCGACGACGAGCGTAAATACAAACATATACGAACTAGTGGTGGTATTACTCACCTGACGAATTTCGAGTCCCCGAAGCCTACGCCGGATAAGGCATTTATCACATCTTTGACTTGGAACGAGACTCACCACAGATCCAATACGTGTAGAATTGCTGGCCGACGATCCCTGCAAAATAGGCGTTCACTGCCTCAAGATTCAGTAACACTTCTCGGATTAAGTGCCGCCCGATGCCTACGAAGTGCTCCAACAAAAACTGGCCCTGCTCCATAGGGCGAAGGGAATCAATACAAACGTCACGGGAGGAGGGAAAGTGCAGACAACTTGCCTAGGAATAAGGCAGGATCAAGAGAAATGCCATCTATTGTTACAGTCATTGGCGACTGGGGAATTTGAAGAACCTGAGCTTGAGAAAACCCGTTTTCATAGCTTGTTTATTCTTGAAGAACTCGGATGCTGACGTGCATGTACCGGGAAGTTGGCAGAACGCAACGCTGTCGAACACCCTACCAGGTTTTGAATTATTGTATCTGCTGTGTGGGGATGACTTTCGAAAACTGTATAAACCAAGCCAAAAATGGACAAATCATTGCGCTTATCAATGAAGCACCGTGAGAGCTCTCACCACCATACGGCGCCTAGCCGGTAGCCGCGGAGGATAGCAACGATATGTCCTAAACACAATACCGTACTGTTAGTTAGTACGTCTCAGTTAAACCTCAAGCTGCAGCACGGGCCGGGCCGAAAGGCGATCCGGGGTCGTCACCCGAGCATGTATTGATATGCATCAGCGAACCCGAAGAATGCGCTTAGAAGCTGTAGATATAATGGATTCACAGGTGGTAGGATGTGCCGTTTCATGTTTTGATCTAACGGAAGGGGATCAACTGGTTGGCCCTGAACTTGGACACGTTCGATACAACGATTCAATTCGCGGTTAAACCATATCCGAGTTTAGTACTCATTTGTCTTCCAAAGATTCCTCAATGGTCAATTGCTCCGTCCGTGTGTATCTTTACACTATATTTACGGCTCTTCAGGCCTCGGGCCTGAAGGCCTGAAGGGTCGAAGCGTACGGAGCAGTCCGGATAAAGTGTCATCCGAGTCCGTGTGCCTACAAATTTTTGTACAACCCCCATGCTCCTAGATCGACCTGACCCTATTCACTCTTGTGATACGATAGGCGACCTTTGGCCAACGGCAGCAGCATCGAATTTCTTGCTTGGCCAATCGTATCCTAAACATTCTTCTTTAGGGTCCTTGTTAGCCACACCTCCATCAGGATTCATCGTAGCTCGGGCACACCAATCCGTCGTGTCGCAGCGTTGGTGGATGAGACACGGGCATCTAAATCGTAGCGCTGACATACTACGGATAGCATGTCAACCAGCGCCGATGGGTTCACATCCTTTACCCCAGTAGGCGTTCCTGAAAAATCTTTCGTAAGGGAATTTACAAAGGAGTGGGGTCTTCATTCCTCAGGTGAGTCAATTGCATGTGAAGACGCCACTGATTGCCCTGCGCCAGTGACACTCGTCACGCATTTTTCTCTTCTAAGCTCTAATCACACGTTTACGGCCTAATGGATTACTAATATTCGTCGACGTCGGACGTGATACACCTACTAGAGTCTTTGGGGGTGATGGACAGGTTACCGTCTACACCTGTGGAGCCTGGTTTGCGGACAAAATTGAAGTAGTCAGAAGTGCATTGACGACAGGATCCCCGCGTTTGACTCTCCTGTGTCGGATGAGGTACGTCACACGTGAACTCAAAAAATTTCGGTCTGCAGCTCGATAACGTCCATGGAGTATTGACGTATTGACCGATTCAGAACCCGAAAGATGTGTTTCATTCGTCGCATGTGAACCATTTCTGAACAAATGTTTTGCGAATTTGTCTTTGATTCTTCAAGACCTTGTGAACAAAGAGTCATGCAACATACATCACTTTGGCCCCTGATGTTTGGGAGCCATCACAGGGACAACGGCGAAGCTAGGGCGAGAACTCACGAGAGCATGGAGTATCGACATTCGCAGAGTTTACATCCATCCTCCCAGTTGCTTGCAATGAAGAACGAGATCACCGTCGGTTAACACACGAGATATTCGCTCAAATTGCGTGCTCGCATAGTTCTGGCAATACACTAAACCCGCCTGCCGGTGGAACGAAGAATGTCTTCGCAGCGTTGAGATCTTTGACCGTGGCGGTGGATGCGCACGCGGGCAGTACAGAATAGTATTAAATTGTCAGTTCCATCGAAATTTCAACGATCCACTTACGCGTCCATTCTCTATGTCCTGGGTGACCGCCATCCTTGTAACTCCTCTTGATATTGTTGCCAGAGCTCAAGTGAACGGGAACAAAATGTGAGGCGAGAGTCAACATGGGTACTGTTTTGTGGGTAATATCAGTTGCTCCCTTGACGTTGCGAGATCCTGAACGGTTTGGAGGCCGATGGATAACCCGTGCTTTACGCGCGGCGGTAGTGCGGTTGAATTGACGTTATGGATCACGTGGATTACCTGCGTTCTTTCTACGGACATCCGTGAGGTGAGAATCGATCGAATCAAAGAGACAAACAGGGTCCGGAAGAGATGGAGATAAGAGGCATGGATGCGATGATGGCCAGCGCCCCTGCTCTAGTACTCCCAGCAAGACACATCTTGTGTCTGCACTCGTACTATATACGTGTGCCAGCGCCCAGGTCCATTCATCGCCAACTTGGCACCTACAGTACAACCCTGAGTCTGCCAGGGCCACATAATAGCATCAAAAGAACTGTGTTTATAGCTTATTGAAAAGGAAGGGAACCGCCAACTTAGACCGCCTCGTCACGGATGCGATCTTTTGCCGATGTTTGCATCATCCATCGAAACGAATAAGCAACCATGGCCAAATTATATTATAACACCCGCCATCACGACCGGAGATGCCCTCGAGAGCTGCGGTCGTAGCCAAAGTCGTTTGCGCCACTACAAACCATAGCTCGACGTCACCACGGTCCCCAACACAACTCCGCGGGTCCCTTCCCACACAGGTGTCCTTAATTGGGGCCATCCGCAAGATAGCGAATCGACATCTCTCAAGCCCCAGCCCCCCTCCTTCCCGATCGTTCCACCTCTCACGCAGTCACCACCACAACCACAATCAACATAAAGCTCAGATGGACGAAGCACTCGCGCGGGTTTTTTTGTCAAACTCCCAGTGGGCCAAGGCAGTGAACACCGCAGAGCCAGGTTTCTTCGAGCAGTCAGCTGGGGGCCAGAGTCCGAAGGTTCGGTCGTTCTCTCCCCGCCCCGCAGCAATGATATCACAGCGGTGTTATCCTTCTTTTACGTGCTGTGTGCTCATGTTCGTTTTCGTACGCGTAGATCCTCTGGATTGGGTGCTCCGACTCCCGCGTCCCCGAGAGCGTCATCACGGCCTCGCGACCGGGCGACATCTTCGTTCACCGTAACATCGCCAAGTACGCATGTCTTCTTTCGTTACGAAACTCAATTTCCGGGATGTTGACGCGCATATATGTACGTATAGCCAAGTCCATCCGGACGATGACAGCGTGATCTCGGTCATCACATTTGCCGTTGGGCCTCTCGGCGTCGAACATAGTACGTCTCTGCTTCTCTTATTCTCTCTGCTCCCTCGCCCATACCCTACTTTTCGCTCCCATAAACTTTTCGTTGAACCCACCATGTGCTCTCAGTCCTCGTCGTTGGTCACACGAACTGTGGCGGCGCCGCTGCGACTCTCAAGGCTGTCATAGATGGCGCCCCGCCGCCGCCGCAGCCTCTCGGACGCTGGCTGGCACCGCTCACCACGCTCGCCGGAACGCTCGATCTCACGACCATCCCTGAGTCCGAGAGGATAACAAGGATCGTCGAGGCGAGCGTGCGCGTGCAGGTCGAGAACGTCGTCAATTCCCAGCCTGTGCAGACGGCGTGGGCGCAAGGCAGGAAGAACTTATGGGTGCACGGTCTTGTGTACGAGCTCGAGACCGGCACTTTGAGAGACTTGAACGTCACGAGAGGACCCCCTGCCTAGCGCGATGGCACTGCCGACTTGAAGAGGTCTTCCAATATCAAGAACGAAGAATCTGGTTATGTTTTGTAAATGGTTGAGCACGAGCATTGGTCGAGGGTAGTCCTATTTCTCCCAGACATGGTAGAAAGTACGCTTTAAGTCAGCCTTGAATACCAGAATTCCTCCTGAGAAGCCCAATGATGCAAAGTAGGTGCGGGGAAAGGATCTCCGACATGTGATTCAAGTCACTATTCTGGTTTGCAAAAGACATGCATGAAGAACACATGAACAGACGAGTAGACTGCCCCAGCGAGGGCTGGGACCCGCACATGCAGACGGACCCAGCCTCTCTGACGGAAGCAGGGCTAATAATCGCTAGATCTTTGAGTAGGATTTGTCGGGGGACGAAGGTCGGCGGGGCCTAAGATTAAGCCACTTAAGTGCTATTTCGACGACATCATTTGCCCATGAACTAGAACTGCCAATACAGTGTCCTTTCGAGTTGGAACCTAGTAAAGGAATCCGAAACCAGAGCTGGCTAACGTTTGGGAGGGTTTATTCCCCATATTTACTAACTTCCCATATCAATCGTGGACTTGACGATCCTTGATATAAACACGTAACAAAGCGCACCGAAATTAGTTGAATTCCATGGAACTCATAGAAACATACCGTACCCAGAGCTGCCAGAGCGCGCTCGTGACATGCGGGCAGCGGAGATCCACCGCGAAGGCTGGGATGGGGTTGAATCCAATGAAAGTGTCAATTTATTGTTTGTCGTTTCGTCGCAGCGTTCTGTACGCCTCGAAGCTGCGCTGCCACCTGTCGTCTGAGGTGCGGATGTGTAATAACAGTCTCGCTGACAGTATCATTTCGGATTCTCGAATTTGTGCTTGAAAGTAACATGATCTTTGATTGGTCTCCCGTACCCCGCACGAGCCACGAGGTGCATCGAACTCACTTGAAGGCTAGTGGAAGAACTCGAACTGGATAATCCCTCTTCCACATGAACTCCAAACATTGGTTCAGAGAGCTATGCGACCGAGTTCGGCTATAATCTGATGGGACGTAGCAGACCCTAGTTGAAGATGACTAATCGCAACGAAGAAGCGATTGTGACCCAACTGTCCTACGGTATCATCATATGGAAGCCTATATAATAGTATACGATGTCTACCTAGCCTCAACGTTCAACTTTCGCCTCGGAGGTTAAAGCATAGTATTTCCGAGCAATACATTCTCTTTTGCCCGGGCCCCGGGGTGTTCCCCTGCCAGCAGTTCACAACTTCAGTTGACGTTAGCGTGAATGCTACTGATGGGGTGTCTGGTTTAGTTACCATTTTACTGCATATTTCTTGTATTCCTTCTCAAGCCCCCGATTCTCTGTTCCTTAATATGGAGGGCAATTCCAGTCCGTCACCTTCCTAGTCAGGTCCCGGGCAGCTCTCCTCTGTCTCTGTATTCATCGTCATTGTCAAGAGTGAAATAGTCGACAAGTGTGAAGGACGTACTCCGCTATCGCTGACAGCACCCTCCCGAAAGCTTTAAGTGGGAAATTTCTGTACACATTTCCTGGAGGTCCTTCCGGTGTTTCCACTGCTTTATGCACGAAGCATCTGCTGCTAATGCGCCGACATACTCACATCCGCGGAACCTCTCCGAACCCTGGCCACTTCGTTCCGCACGGGCTGATACTGTGGCGTCTTCGAGTCTAGGTTGCTCTTCTTCGGGTTGCATCACAAAAGTGGGAGCTTGCTGGCAGGAATGGCCGGGGATAGGTTGGTACCTCCGGTCAAGCGGAGGACAGTTCCCTCTTCTGTACGCCGCAAGATTTTCCGCGTGATGTACGTCAGTATACATATTTCCAAGCCAAACTTTGTATTATGATAACGTACCCATTTCCAGCTACTATCTGCCCCAATGAGGTGGCACCGCGAGGATGGTCGACTGAATTCTCGCTGTCGTCCCTCGGAAGGCCATTGGGTGAAGAATACAATACTCTCCCGCCATCGACACGTTGCTCACTCGGTACCAATATTGGGCCAAGTAGCTCCAGGGCAAAGCGAAGCGATTGATGGGTGCGGTCATTTCCCCTTTGCCAGTGGGCGGTTGATTGCAACTCGTTCAAAAAGGACCTGAATCCCTGTCTCGCCTTTTCTTCCGATCCGGGGGCCTCTCCTAATAACTTAAATGGCCCTCGACACCATGTTGGAATGAAAACTTCGAGTCGTGACATCAACATGGTGCCAAGGATAGCTGATGACTGTATAGAACTGGCGACGATAACTTCCTCATTGAAATCTGCAAATTGATACGCATCTTGACCCTTTCTTAGCATCTCGATTGCCAGCTTGGCCCGCCCACAGAGTGCTGAGCTCTTGAGGACAATAATCATGAAATCATCATCCTCGGCCCAGTGTATTTGGTGCGACCTGCGACGCTTCCACTCCCACAACACAAACAAAATGTTGAATGTAAGAGAGATGAACTTTGATGGCTCCTTGCTTTTCTTTACCCAACTGGTAATATGCCTTTCAACCGCATCGCTGTCTTTGTCTGGTGTCAGGAATAAAGGAGACTCTTCCAGAACATTCAGAACAGAGGTGTCTTCAATACTATCTCTGTGTTCTGAGGCGTGAAGAACCTTCTTCTTTGTGTCAAATATTGTTGCAGAATATTTAGGACTGTGAAGTCGGAAAACGAGAGGCTTGATATGAACAAGGCCGTCGAAAGTTCGTTCGTAGGTCAATGTCGGCCCCGAGTGCGTCGGAGAGCTCATTAGATGGCTCGCGGAGGCACAACGATTGGTGTGGTAGTTCTTAAAGGGTGACTAGGTGACTCATTGAAGTTTGTCACCCTCTTAGCCTTTCGTTGATTCGACGCCTTCGCATTCTGCGCCTCGTGCGAATCCATATCCAAATATGGTCCCCGGTTCGTAAGGATCATGTGACTCACACGGGAGAAGGGGTTGTCCCGTGTTTCATGGCGTAGTTGGCCGAATACATTACGTTTCACGTTTCCGTACATATCAATCTAATACACACATTGTATGCACGGGAGGCAAGGTAATGCCTTATTTCACTCCAATTGGGCTTACCGCGACATCTGACGTGACGGAACTCTTCATTTTAGACTAAGTACTCAATGGTCCCTCCGGGTCAGTGCTCGCCGCTTGGCAGGTGTTCAAAACTTCAAATTACAATATATTTCGTGCATTCTCTTTGGCCTGAGATGTACTCCCTCCAGCAGTACCAATTCTATATGTACATTTCTGGTGACTGTTCTCTAGCCTCTAATCATCGGCAGCCTGCGCTTTACTTGGAGGTTCGAGAATAGTCGACTTCAATTCTTGACACGAGGCTTTGAGAGGTTCGTCTGTGTCTCTGCGTATTCACCGTTAAGAACGAAAACCTCATCTAGTGTGAAGGACTTACACTCCCTCTGTCCCCATAACTCCCCACAATTCCTCTCTTTCCTGTACACCTTCAGGTCTATGTTGTTCTTCCTGTGATCTTCTCCTCCGCTTGATTGGAGGTGACCGCGAGGGACTATCGCCAGCCGTGCCCGCCGCCATATCTCCGATCTCCGGAGAGCGTTGTCGTTTCTTGTATTCTGGGACGTTATCGCTTGGTATAAGATGATTTGTTAATTTCCTGGTCAAGCTCGGTACCTGTAAGGCACGTACCCTTCACCGACTGCTGTCTGCTCTGACTTGGTGTCCTGGTCGGAGCGGTGGACTTTGGGAGTCCTGCTCTCCTCCGTCAGACGACCTATGGGTGCAGAATCCATTATGCTCCCGTTATCCAAGTCGACGCGTTGCCGCTTACCTAGTACCATTGTAGGAGCAATCAGTGCCAGAGCAAAGCGAATTGATTCACGGGTGCATTCGTCCTCGGGTTTGTGGGCGGGGACTTTCGATTCCCGTAGAAAACCCCTGAACGTTGATGTTTTCTCTTCGGATTGGGAACCCGGTGTCATGGATGCAAGTGGTTCCCACCACCACGACGGGACCGAATTTTCGAGTTGAGACATTGGTATGGTTCCCAGTATTGCGTGCGGCCGTACGATATCAGCAACGATGACTTCATTAAAAGCTTGTGTAAAGTTGTATGCTTTATAGTGTTCATCTTTGTTTACTATCTCGGTCCCCAATTTCGCTAGGCCACTGAGTTTCGAGCTTTTGAGAACGATGACGAAAAAATCGTCTTCGCGTTGGCGTTGGTGGGACCTTCGACGCTTCCAATCCCACAACACAAAACAAACGTTGGAACTAAGGGAGATGAAGTCTGATGGCTCTGTGTTACCATCAAGCCAGCAGGTAATGTGTCTTGCTACGGCACCGGGCTCGTACGGTGTCAGTAATGAGGGGCTTTCGTCTAGGTCCTTCAAGATAGAGATATCCTGGCCATCATCTTTGCATTTCTTCGCGCGACCGGAGGAGAGAAGAATCCTTTTTTCGGCATCGAAATATGTGTTGCTGGAAGTGTGGCTGTGGAGTCGGAAAAGGAGAGGATTTGCATCGATTATCTCGTCGAAAGTTGAGGTTTCCGAGTACCCGGAATTATTCATAGGATGGCTCGCGGAGGCTCAATGATGGGGTGTAAGCTCAAGGATGAGTCGTTGGAGTTTGTCTCATTATCAGACTTATGTTGATTCGCGACGCCTTCCGCGCTTCATATACATCAGCATCCATACTGACAGCGTAATATTGTCTCCGTATGGGAGCACGTAACTTGGACAGGAGGGGGGGAGAAGTGAGGTAAGTTGGTGTTCGTGATGTATTACTGATAAATGGGGGCGAAGCAGCGCCCTCTTCGAACTCGACGGCCATGTACTACCGTCATCACATACCGCCGAACTGGGCATTCGTCAAGTGGGAATTTGCGATGAAATTTGTACAAAGTTCGACTTGTAGACGTTTAGTCAGAGGACGTAAAGACGTCAACGACGCTTGCAAGGCAGGCGCCTAGGTTTGATTCCCGACCCCGGCCTGTGCGGGCTCGTCGCTTCCATGTTCATGCCCACCTGTAGGACCAATATTAATGATGAATATGAAGTACTTCCCATGATCACGGCATGGGGCACGGATGCGGCCCGGCGGAGGTTCGCGCACTTTCTCCATAGGCACGCGGTGTAGTAATAGTAGTATGTTGGACCGATAGAATTGTAGAACCTGAGGAAGTCTGTCTCTGCGCTGGAACAGTGGAGGATTGAGAATTTGTTTTGGGAAATGAACCAAAGACATATCGCAAGGGAGATAGTACAGTATTCATGCTACACGGTGAGTAGCACACGGAGACGAGTCAGGCCCATCGCATGTTGCCTCCGAGTCAATGCCGTAGCCCATGTTACCGGATCATTCCGGACAAGCCGCGATATCGGAAAGGTCGGAAATAAAACATGAAAATCTCATTTTGAAACGATCCATAACCTCAAGCTTTAGAGCTAGAGGCTAGCATTTTGAAGGGCTTTGGGCATCATGATGGGGGCCCAGTCTACTCAGTAAGGTGGTGGCATTGTCGACTTAAGAAGCCCTTTCTGTTAATACTGTCGTTTACCCACATGTCGGATAGCCCGGACACGATCCCGGACACAATGCCTATGCTCAACACAAAGAGCTAATAAAATAATTTAAATGTGGGGTGAAGGTAGCTATTCATAGCTTTCAATCCCAAGTTTTTTGGAGCAACAAACCCAGAATTGAGGTGACCAGCCGTGACTGACTGGATCCAGGGAGCTGTCCGACATGTGGGTAAACAACAGTATCGAGGACGGGTTCTGCAACGAGTGGAGTACGAGTCATTGGCTGTTGAGACGCGACTTAGCGACACACACTCACGTGACCATAGATAAAACACTTGCGACGCACGCTCACGCCTTTCCCTCAGTCTGTTTGTTCATACATCAGCTGAGGGTCTACTGTCTAGATTTCTACATTGGCTAGATTCAAGTGTAATCTCCTTTCTCCCGAATAGAAACGAGCCGTAGAAAAGCCGTAGAAAATCTCCAACCGATTGTTACCGAGATCGCTGTTCCAGTGCTCATGTGTGTAACAACCTGGTGTGCTGAGTACAGCAGATCTATAGCGATGACTCGGACCAGGGGCCGTACGTCTGGGCTCGGATGAGCCTGACATTTTTCGATACAGGAGCAAGGTTACTAATAACTAGATCTCTGTAGAGAGGTCGGGAAGTGAAAGTCGGTGGGGCCTAAGATATTGGTTGGGCCACTTCGACGTTATTTGGCAATGATCTAGGACCGCAAACTGTGATTGGGGTTCCCGCGAGACTTGCGTTAAATAAAGTTGGACTGGGTGATACTTTCTTCACGTGGATCTTACTGTAAATACTGGGTAGAATATAGTTGCGGTGAAAATTAGAGTGGGTGTTATTCGGTGGAGTTTGACAGCTTCTCGCCCCTCAGGCTTGGCGAATTATCTTGGTCAGATCAAACAAGGACACTCTATCACTGACACTCGCACATGCCCACGTTTCGCGTGCCAGGACCTCGTTTTCAGTGCTAAGAGGTCAACACTGGCAGTTTCGCATCTCACTGACGGGTGTCAAAAACATATTTCCTGCGTTCCCTTTAGCCAGGGATCCATGATATTTCCGTCAGCATCATACAAGATTCCTTTAGTTTGGTTAACCATTTTACATGCGCATTTCTGGTACCACTCCCGGGCCAACTTGAAGCCTTTGTACCATGGAATTTGGAGACCAGTACCGTGACTCCGAATCGTTCATTACCTCATGCAAGATCTCGAGGGGTTCTCTCGAACCCGAGTTCCTGCATACTCAAAGTGTCGGTCAAGGGTGAAGCCGTAGACAAGTGTGAAGGACGTACTTCTCTACCTCAGACCGGTATTGTTCTAATAGTATTCGGGCAATGCCAGTGTCCTTACACTTCTCCCGGCGGTTCTTCCACTCATTCCACTCCTTCATACACCAAACATCCGCAGCTAGCGCGACTACATAGTCCTCGCATGTGGGGGGCCTCTCCAAATTCTCGCCACTTCGCTCCACATTAGCTAGATCTAGAGCGTTATCAAGTTTATGTTGCTCTTCTTCTGCCAGTGGTGGTCTCCTCCGCTTGGCCGCTGCCTTCCTGGGGCTATCCCCGGCCATGCCTGCTGGCGTGCTTCCACTTTCTGGAGAATGGTTTCGTTTCCTGCTGCGGTATGATGCTTCAAGATTTTCGCTTGATGTACGACGCTTTATTAGATCCCAGTCCGAGCATTGTATGATGCACCTACCCTTCTCCGGCTACTGTCTGCACCGGCCTGGTATTTTGACTATAGCGGTCGACGTCAGGATTCTTGACGTCGTCTCGCTGGCGAACTATCGCTAAAGGATTCACTTCGCTTCCATTATCGGCGTGGTGCTACACACCTTGCACCATTATAGGAGCAAGCAGTGCCAAAGCAAAGCGAATTGATCCACGGGCGCAGTCGTCTTCGTTGGTAGGCAGTGTCACTTCATCACGAAAGGAGTTGAACGTTGATACGGATAAAAGTGGGTCTATCCACCATGACGGAATGAAACCTTCGAGCTGAGACATCTGCATAGTTCCCAGGATGGCCTGCGATGGTATGGAATCGTCGACGATAACCTCGTTAGCAAATTCTGCGAAGCAGTATGCAGGTTCTTGATCCTTTTTTAGCCTTTCGACTGCACGCTTCGCAACCCCACGGAGTTTCGAGCTTTCAAGCACGATGACTACAAAGTCATCTGGCTGAGGGTTGGGCCGGTTGGACGTTCGGCGCCTCCACTCCCACATCACGAACCAAATGTTAAATGTAAGCGAAATAAAGTTTGACGGTTTCTGGACTCATTGACCGCGGTCTTTGCACCAGGAAGTAATATGGTGTTCCAAGTCATTGATCGTATCCTGCGTGGGCGATGGTAGAGTCGGTGGAGCCTTCGTAGGCAAGGAGTGTTCTTCACTACTGTTTTGACAACGCGGGTTGTGACGAGATGCTCGAAGAGTCTGCTTCTCTGGATCAAATATCGTTGCAGAGAACTTTGAGCTATGAAGTCGAAAGAGGAGTGGCCTTCTTTTGGTGAGGTTGTCGAATGGTATTGGCCTACTGAATGATCTGGGTTTCGAGTGCTCGGAAGAGCTCATAGGAAGGCTCGCAGTGGCAGTCACAATGATGTATGTGACCTCAAGGATGAGTCTCGTTCTGGAAATACGTAAATTGCGCAGGAAGGGTGAGGTGGTGAGGTAAGTTGTCGCTTGTACTGTACTAAGATATTACCGATATACAAGGGACGGAGGCAGTGCCTAACACCCCCTTGAACCCAACGGCCGTCTGCCGCTAATCTCCCGCTCGCCGTCCGGAAATGGAGACTTACGAAGATATTCAGACGGAACGTCAACTTAAAGGCCTTCGGTTAGAGAACGCAAAAGCGAGGACATCCGTAAGGACCATGGTCATGCTGATGTTGGACCCCCGACTAAAGCTCGCGTGTGCCAGTGGTTCGTTCCATGGTCGGGCTCATCCAAACTATCACGATTGCACCCCGAATCCAATTCACATCACTGGCAGACCGTAGTTTCTCTATGGGCATACGGAATTAGTATGTCGGGCTGATAGAATCGAAAGACCCTGAGCCTTCTGAGCCTCTCCCTGCGATGGAAAAGTGGCGGACTGGATGGAGAACTTGCTCTAGGAAAAAACTAATGGAATTTCGCCGAGGCACTGTAGGCCGCTATCTCAGACCGAATAGCACTCGAATATGGATTTAGTACGACATGGCGCCAGAGCCTGTGACACAGAGGTGTTCAAGACGGATCGTCCAGACAAGCCGCAGATCTCTGGAAGATTGGAAAGCAAAGAGGACACGAAGTCAGATATAGTCAGAGGTTGGTCATACGACCCGTATCTTCATTACCTTCCGTGCATCCAGAAATTTGATATATGAGAGATGCTACTAACTTGGAATTCCAGCAGCAAGTACGTCAAGCTTTCTTTGTTATTTCCTACTGTACAGGCATACATTGATAAGTCCCCAGCATGGGCTCTAGTGCCTCTTCAAGGGAGCGGTCATGGGCGGATACACTGTCAATTCTTTGATACAATTAATGTGTAGCGGTGCAAGTGGTCACGAATGGATAGCTGATATCAGCCCTAAAACGACACTAGGAAGAGATATACTCGTTGGGTACTCTGAGGTCTGAGGAGAACATAAAATTCGAGGGAATCACTCCAGGCCGTGTTCAAGCCGTCGTATGCGATCGTAGCGCGATTAGACCCTATCGTTTACACAGGAAATCCTAGGCGCCTCCATCGTCTACGCTCACGGTGCACGGATATGAACCTTTGTATAAGGTCGAGAGCGTTGTCTATGAACTCCTGTCCATGTCTGTAGTAGTTGACCTCATCGTCATACGAAAGGTTTTCCGTATCCGCGCAATCCAACAGGGCATATATGTCACTGACATCTGCGCTTACTTTGGCGCGAAAGTCTGCGCGGGGCGAGATGCGATGGTCCCACCAACCCTGCATCTTCATGACCAACAAGTCGAACAGGGGCATGACAGGGATGCCGTCGATATAGACAACATCGGAAGAACGGACCTCGGGAAGCCCGAGAGTGGGCGGGACGAGGATGTCGACCTTAACACGTCGCCCCTCTGTCGCCCACCCAGGAAGGCGGCAGTAGAGGATTTGGTGTGCCGCACCGCGTCGTCTTGAGGACTCAAGGAAATAGCGATTGTCCTCCCTTGCTATCAGCTCCTTTATGTCTTCCGCTGTTAGGCCAAGATCTCCGGCGCAAACAACAATGTCAATATCCTAGGTAATCGTGGTCCTGGGTGTTAGTTTGGGGAAAGACAGGAAAACGTGAGGTGCTACACACATTAGGAACGCGCCCGATGTTGGCCCAAAGAGAGGATGCCGCACCTCCAAAGACGCAGACGTCCGATGTTATGGATTGTTCAATGATGTCGGTTGTGCGACGAGCTATCTTCCATATCTCTTGTTGGGTTGGAGGACCTGTGGGTGGCATCTCGTCGAGGTTGAACGTTGAATAACCGCGTCATGGCACGACTCACCAGTGACTCATGGTCTCCCTGGCACGTGCTGGACAATGCGTTCACTACCATCCCCTCCCCTCTCTGTGTGGACACTTGATCACTCCCCCTGTGAGGAAGGGGCCCGAGGCCGAGGCCACCGTGTTCCCCGTTTCCCCGCAGCTCTCCGAAACTCGCACCAGCACTTGAGCTTGAGCCGCGGATCAGCTCCGCGTCCCCATTGGAGTCAGCCGACGTAGCTCCATGGACATCGTGGCAAGTCATTTCGGTGTATACAACCCGACTGCTTTGCTCATTGCCAGCATGCCGCCGTCCCCACACATTGGGCCTACTTTTCTCCTTTCGTTCCGCTTGTCTTTCTGATCCCCATAACTTCAACCCATGGTTGTTCTCCTGCAATCATATCCATCGACCCCTGCTGCAATCATGTGGGCTCGATATTCAATCCTAAATTCCTCACACTTGAACCTCTCTCCTACCATACCGCCCTAGATCAACGATCGATTTCTTTCAAGTTGGCCCCCTAGTAGCAGACCTTTAACTTGTCCTATTCGTAGACCCCCTATTCCCGAGACCACCATATTGTCACATATTGTGGCAAGCATCAGAAACTGTATTTTATCTCCGCGATAATTTTCAGCCTGCCTCTGGTGAAACGTGCAATGATGTCCATGGACTCCTTGGCTGGCGTCGGTATGATCTTGCCGGTGAAACACACACTGACAAGCTCAAGGAAGAGAAGATAAACCGAGTCGAAGCACCTCAGATGTGCCCGGGAACCGTTTCCAAGCCATCTGACGATAACCTGTCGTTCGTTAGGGGCCTTGCACTATTATCACTTTCACTCTCCTCCGCGGCGCACACGAGTTTCGACAGTTCATTTTTCCCGTCGTTCACATATCATCTGATACACGCAGCTACATTCCTAGGAGTAGCTAGATTTTGGTTTGAAATACATTTATTGTCAATGCTATATGTTGGCTGAAACTGGTCACTGTCAATTACTCCAACGTTGCAGAGACTTGACTTGACGTCAAACGAAGCGGGGCTCATCGTTTGATTTTTAGCCAAATTCCATGAGATAATGGCACTATTATAAGACACAAATATAAACCAGCTACAAATAGCAAAAGACGTGCCTCCTTGATTGGACTGTTATAAGGGCCTAAGAATTAACGAACCTAGTACTGTAGGAGGCGCGGTAATAGCAGCAAGGTGACCATAAAGTACAGTACAATAATAACATAGTATGACATTGGAGAATTAACTTAAACACGCCGGCTGGATGCAGAACCTACACGGGAAAACCGAGAGCTTGAAACTTCTGCCGCTGGCCACACAGCTCAATAAAACTGAGAGCAAGTCTGCAGGCACGGACCATGAAACCCCGTGTATGATGACGCTTCTCACCCTGATATGACATCTCTTCCTCCAAGCCCTGGTCTAGGAGGGCGCAGATATCTGATATATCTGCCCCTACTTCGGCGCGGAAGTCCGCACGACGCGAGGCTTTATGATCCCTCCATCCCTGCATCTTGATGACCAAGAGATCGAAGAGCGGTGTAACTATTATGTCGTTAAAGACGTAGGTGTCGCGTGAGCGGACCCTAGGGATCCACAGTTTGGGTTTGACCGGGAGCAGGATATCGACTTTGACGCGGCGCCGGTTCGACCTCCAACCGGGAAGACGGCAGAAGAGCACTTGATACGTCGCTCTGGGTCTTCTGGATGGCCTGAGGTAGTAACGATGATCTGCGTCTACGATGGCCTGTTTGATCTCTTCTGCGTCGAAGTGTTCGGATCGAGGAGGCGTGACGAGGATATCGACATCCTGTGTGAGGAAATGACATTTGGCGTCGCGTATGAAAGGAAATGAATAGACCGTACATACGTTGGGGACGCGTCCAAGATCGGTCCAGAGTGCGGCAGCTGCGCTGCCAATGAGGCAGACACTCTCCGCTTGAAAGTAGTTCTCGATTATGTTGATGGTACGACGAGCAATTCTGCGTATTTCACGTCCAATCGGTGAGCTGGGTAACATGTCGTCGAAGTATGTGGATGAGATGACTATGCACTGGCTCGGCCATCGCCTCATCCATTGTTGTCGTGAGTCAACGAGTGAGCGCTTATTTGTCCACCTTTTTGCCTTGCTCTCTCCTCAGACAGTCTTATAGACGCCCGCGTTCAGATACCTCACAACGATGGCAGAATCCACCTCGTCCATCGATTCATCCTTTGTTCTCATAGGAACGGAACACCCTCAACCATTGCCACCCTCACGGCCGCCCACCGTAACCTCGGATACAACATTTCCGTCTAGTATATCAACGCCGACATCCCCTTTGGACTCCAACGTGTCCTTTGTTGGCACCCTTGAGGTCGATAATCATATATATCTTCGTTCCACATCTTTCTGTTTAACCCAACCTATTTTTTAGCCAGTACACCACCCTTCCGCCGACTCGACCTATGTCGTAGGATCTACCCCATCCTACGCCCACGACTGGTCCCGGTGTACGACTGGTGGAATTCGCACGCATGGCAGACATTTCGTCGACGCATATGGGCGCGTCTGCAACCTTCGTGGGGTGAACCTCTCGGGGAACTGCAAGACGTGCGTCCCCTTGTGAACCCCCCTGGTTCTGCGTCTCTCACATTTTGCTGCGCCCATAGGCCCGTTAACGACGACCATGCGACGTTTCCTGCCGGTGCTGAGACCGTCACTTTTGTTGGCCGCCCATTTTCGCTGGACGACGCGCCGCAGCATCTCGCGCGGCTCCGGCGTTGGGGTCTTACATTTGGTGAGTTATCTAGTCATCCTTTCTTCCCGAACGCGTGTTTCATATTTCCCTCCTTCCTTGGCCGACTTGCACCGATCAAGTTCGTTTCCTCATCACTTGGGAGGCTGTTGAGCACGAGGGCCCGTAGGTCTTCTATCGTCCTCTTGCCTTCCTCGGTCCGACTGAATGCCCCCACGCGTGCATATAGGGGTATCTATGATGCCTCTTACCTCTCCTACCTCCGTGCAGTTCTCTCGTTACTCCCTCAGTTTGGCCTCACCGCCTTTGTCGCATTACACCAAGACGTCTGGTCACGCTACGCCGGCGGGTCCGGCGCACCAGCTTGGACGCTCGAGCAAGTAGGCTTCGATCTGCATGCGCTCGAAGAGAGTGGAGCGGCATGGCTGCGTGGCGTGTGTGGTGGCGGGCATTCGGAGGCCGAGCGCGGGTTGTGGCCGTGCGGATATCAGAAACTCGCTGCCTCAACGATGGCGTGCGTTCTTTTTATCGATTCAACGGCTATCGCTAATGTCTATTTTACAGGACGTGCTTTTGGGCTGGCGACACGTTTTCTCCGAAACTTCGTACACGCGATGGTGTCCCCATACAACGTTTCTTACAGGACACGTTTTTGAACATGTGGGAGGCTGTTGTACGCGCTGTCGGGGACCTTGACAGCGTTCTCGGGTTCGAAGTACGTTGCCTCAACTCTTGTTTATCTGTCCATTCACACAAGTCGCGCTTAAACACGCGTAGATGATGAACGAGCCTCATCGGGGATACATCGGTATTCCCTCGCTACACAAATTTGACTATAATACGGAATTACACCTTGGTACTGTCCGTGCGTATACCTTACCTTACTTCTCGGAGAATCTTGGTCCATACTGATTTACATGGCGTGGCCTCAGCATCCGCCTTCCAATCATTCCTCCTCGGAACAGGCCATCCAACCACTGTGGACCGCTGGACGCGCTCCTCTCCCATGCCTACAAAGTGCACTGGTCAAGAACTCCTTAACCCTGAGGGTCGCAAAGCTTGGCGCGAGGATGGCCCAACTGGTGGTCGGGACCTGTGGGAGATGCATGGAGTGTGGGGTTGGGATAGTACCAAGGATGCTGGGATGGTGCTAAACGAAACCTACTTTGTGAACGATCCCGTCACTAGTCGCAAGGTGCGCTTTCTTTTACTCGACTCTGGTCGGTTTGGGAGAAGAAACTCCGCTCATGGTAGCACAGATTGATTGGTACTCGGATTTCTATTACCCCTTTTTGAAGCGCTGGACTGAACGTGTACGCGGAGCCGTAGAAAATGGACGTGGTCATGAAAAGCTTTTCTTTACAGAGCCGATACCCAATGAGGTGTGGCGCTAGTGCTTTGGACTTGCCATTTTCCAACTTACTCATGACCACGCCAGTTCTGTCCGCCGTCTTGGACCCCACAATATCAACCCCCAAACATGGTATTCGCGCCCCACTGGTTAGTACTCTTTCTTCCTGCCGTACTTGTCCTTCCCACAGAAGTATGAATCAGGTACGACCTTCGCGTTTTGTTCGAAAAGGCGCACGGCGAGTTTTCTGTAAATGTTCAAGCGATCTCGCGTGTATGTCGAGTTGCTCCCACTTTTGCTACGTTGATCTGATATACCGCTAATAGGGCGTAAACCCTCTCAAGACTTTCCACTGGGGCCAGAAAGGAGCACGCGATAACTTCGCCGCCCAGATTCGCAATCTTGTCGAAGCTGGTTATCGCTCTCTTGGCGAGCGACCCATAATCATTGGCGAGTGCGGTGTGCCAATGGATATGAATAGTCGCATGGCGTTCAGGTCCGACAACTGGACGTGGCAACGGCGCATGATGGATGCGATGATTACAGGTCTCGAACGAGCCAATATCGGCTTCGCGTATGTTACCTTTCTCATCGAACTTGTGATTACACCGGACGTAACGCGGTTATTTATGTTTCTGTTATTCATTCGCAGCCTTTGGAACTACAACCCAGAAAATGATGATGCGCGAGGCGACAACTGGAATGGCGAGAACTTTTCGTGGTTCAGTAACTCGCGGGTGACACACCGTACCTCCGGGAAGACGCTCACGCTCGCCCAAGATGCGAAAGAACTCGACTTGGGCGGGCGCATTCTCGATGCAGTCGTTCGGCCGTATGCAGCTAAGACCGCGGGTGTACCGTTGAACTTCGAGTACGAAATGGCGACAGGTTCCTTTGTGTACTCCTGGGCTGTGCCGCTCTCGGGCTCGGGCTCGAGTTCAGGCGAAGAGGGTATAACAGCACGACAGCAGACAAATGCGGGCGGACCCAGCGTGCGCACGCCACCACTCACAGGTCACCCGCCGATTCTCGCACGCGAGACCGAAATATTCGTTCCCTCACAGCTGGCGCAGGGTCGCAAACTTATTGTAGAAGGTCTTATGGACGGCGACACGTATACCTACGATGCGGCACGCCAGACGCTCTTCGTCTTACCCAGGGCGCAGGCAGCGGGTGAGCCAGGGAACGTGCAGGCACACGTTCATGAAGTGAGCGTGAGATTCGATCCTCCTGTAGGCGGAGAGCTGCCGAATGACTTTTGGGGAGACTTCGCGGCGCCCATCTCCGCGGTGATGGTTGTTTTATTGGCAGTTTCCGCGTACTTTTTCCTTTAATATATATAGATTTGTGGATTTGATAGATTAGTTTTGTGCATGGTAACGATCATGATGGAAATGTTGTTGCATGGTACATACGCTATGGGGTTGCACTGGCTGAGCTTGACTCCGAGTTAGACTTAAGGTTCTCCCTCTTATCAGAGAAAGTAAAGTGGATTCACAACTTTATAATCCGTATGTGTGTCAATCCAGAAGGGGACTCGTCATCGTGGTTGGTTCGATGGCATGTTGCCACGACGACGGGATGACCCTTCGGAGCGTCCACGTGCACACGTCATCCCCGAATGTTCTTGGTTATTAGTTTTTTTTCTTAACATCTTTGGATCTTTCTCCATTCTAAAATTGTTTGATGTTTGACTCTGGAGTCTCTGACACCTCGCATCATCAGGGGTTCACCCCATAATCTAACTTTTTCCTTGATTCGCTATCGCTATTATCCAGACGATGAATTCCTGGTTGAAGCATCATCTCACTTTTCGCGGTGAATGCGAGCTGATCGATGGCCTGTCTCGGTAATAGGTGGTAAAGGTGTTACCCCTCATCGTCGAGTCAGGCACCGTGTGCTCCCCTAATCTCTCTTTGTTCCCTTGACGTCTTGTGTAGTGTGGGCATCCCAATGGAACACTAACGCGACACCAGTACGTGGTGAGAAAAGGCTGTGAGGAGCCGAGCGACGCGACCTCGATGTTAGTTGAAGGCTACGAAGTTGCGACAATTGAGGCTTGAAGCTTGAAGTTCAAAGCACCGATCCAGGTTGCCGCGGGACCATGTACGTGAGAAATCATTCATGCACGCAATGTTTCAACTGAGAATGAAATAAAAATAATCATACATGGAAGAATGGTCGCCCTGGATCTATTTTTCGATCCATGCCCTTTTTTATTGCAAAGCGGCGACGTGAATGCCGTGCTAGTTGCTGGTAACTTACCACTGACCGCAACGTTGGTCTGCTTCCTAGTACAGTAAAACTCGGCCTGCCTACGAGTTTCCGAGCTAGGGATGGTCAACAACCCCTTGAAGTGCCAAGTCGGTTATAAGCTATCAGGCATAGCGTGGCTGTCTAAATGTTGGCTGACTGGTGCTGATACAGAAATGGCCGCGTCACGGACATGATTGACGCGGCATGATTGTCCGGTTGGTATCACATCCGTGTACGTCGCAGTCTGCGTTCGCTAATTTCTGTTCTTACTTATCGATAACATCTCTCATAGATGCATCAAGGTGATGGTGCACCGCATGTCCGAGTCATAGACAAGTTTTTGGCCTAATGTAGTAAGCTATCATCTCGACAAGCCACGCTCATCATGACTTGCATAATCTCAATTTACTAACACCTAGGTTTGGTGGTGACTGGTTAACTGCTTTCCTCCTTGCGTATCACAGCCCTCAAGGCGTTACTCCGGCCTACACGGGTTACCCTCCTCCAAGCACGGAGAATTGAGGGCCGCGTAGGAGTATGCTGTCATCACGAGGATCTCTTCACGGGCCTTGTACCCCTCACTCCTTTTTCGAGTCCTCAAAAACATGCCATTCCTACCTCGGATATCGGTACACGTGGGCCTCACTAATGGGTCTGCTGACAATATTTGCTCAGACCCGCGTAATCCGCGGCGTTGATTTTCGCCTTGTTGGTTTTAGATCATACCAAAGGTGTCTGTCTTCGTCGAACGTGCTCTACTGCCGGGGTAAAACTCGACACTTTGCGATGGAATCGTGGCATAACTAGGGAACGTGGGTGATGATCCGCAAGGTTTTACGGACGGGCGAGTTCAATTGGTACTAGATTGCTCCGAACTCATTTAAATTTTCTGTCAGAATTCGATCGAGTTCAGCTAAGGCCTGAGACACAAACAAAAGTAACGAGCTCTGGTATCCACCCATGGCGCGTGTATTCGCAAAAATCAATTCGTTTTGATTGACGGTTGCCGCGGAGATCAATCTAAATCTCATCTGAGTTCGGTTTGGCATTAACCCTTGGTACTTAAGGCCAAGTTGTTCGGCAGTTGTTCTCCAGCTCTTGCTCAACTTCGAATTCCTCCCCTGGCACTGGTTGGTGAGCACCTCAAGTAACTCCTCTCCCACTAGGGCTCATGCTAACTCATGACAGCCCGATTACTATTTTTTTTACAAGCTCCTGTCAATTCCTGCCTTTTTACGGATACTCGCCTTCATTCTACGACCCATCTTTATTAACCTAACACGATGCACGCATCTAACGTAGCCCTCCTTGTTCTCGCTGCTTCCGCCGCTGTTCCAGTTTTCTCTGCTCCTATTTCGTAAGTTGGTGCTTTCTCGGCTACGACGACGCCAGCTGAACTTACTCTCAGTGCCCGCAACACGGTTAACACGATCCCCTTCGACGCCACTAAGGATACCACCGTGACTCCGGACGAAATGCGGTTTCTAAACAACCTCCTCCTCCCCCGATCTGAGGGTGCTACCAATTTGACTCTGACGGACGCCCTCACCCTCGCCATGCTTCTCCCTCGCACCGACTTGGCGACCGAGATGCAGGCCCGCGATGTCACTCCCGACCAACTTGCCGCTCGCGATAGTATGGACGACTTAATCAAGTTTCTGAGTACCCGCGACGTCAGCGCTGAGGACGGGATACAGGCCCGGAATTGGCTTACAGAATTCCTTAGCATCGCCGAACCCATCGTCGGACAAATTCTTCGCCGCGACGTCAGCGCTGAGGACGGGATACAAGCCCGGAATTGGCTTACAGAATTCCTTAGCATCGCCGAGCCCATCGTCGGACAGATTCTTCGCCGCGACGTCAGCGCTGAGGACGGGATACAAGCCCGGAATTGGCTTACAGAGCTCCTTAGCATCGCCGAGCCCATCGTCGGACAGATTCTTCGCCGCGACGTCAGCGCTGAGGACGGGATACAAGCCCGGAATTGGTTTTCAGACTTCATTCAAGACGTCGAACCCATCATTCTTCGCCGTGATGCTACCCCTGACCAAGTGGCCCGCGATTCTATCGATGATCTTATCAAGCTCCTGAACACTCGCGACACCGATTCGGAGACCGTGACTCGGGACGCGAAGAATGATGTTACTCCCGAGCAGCTACTGGTCGCACTTATGTCGGGTGCGCGTCGCTCCTTTGACCTCGATTAGAGTATAATGGAAGGGGTAACCTGGTGATATCTCATGTCGTAATTAACTTGTAGATCATCATAAGACACGTTGGCTCTTTTTCAGTTGTTATGCATGACACGTTCTGAGGTGTTTGGAGCCCATTTCTTGAGACGCTTGTGCGCGGACCCCTTTAATTCTGCCAGTCATGAAGCGATTATTACTGTGTTTTTCACGTGACTTGTCGCCGCGAGAAATTTTGTAAAAAAATTCGGGCACATTGTTTCAATTATATCTCCTCAACGAGCCACCGGAATTCAAAAAGAATTGTACCAATCCACTCTTTGTAATGTAGGGATCATGGTTTTAAATAACTGAAGGGCAAACAATGAGGTTTGAAGGTCCAGGAGCCGTCGGAATTCAAGAATGACTGCACCAATCAACTCTCTATAATGTACACATCATGGTTTTGATTGACCGAAGAGAAAACAATGAAGTTTGAAGGTTTCGGGAGTGTTTTGGGATCTCGGGATTGTGTGATTTTTCTTACAAATTTTCCCGCGCGCGACAAGTCACTTGAAAAACACAGTAAACAATCGTTACACACGAGGGTTATCGCAAATGAGATCGAAACATCGGAAACTGCCGACGACTTCGGCTTCTCCCTAAATAGTACGTCGCGGTAATACTATGCTCGGCCTGAGGCTGAGCAGGTGCAAAGTGAGTGATACGGGGCTTGTTTCCGAGCTCGCGAGGTGCAAGGCGGCGCGCGACATTAGAGCCCAGCGAGGGGTGATTCGAAGACCGGCATAAAGAGAATATGGGTGATACATCGTACAGGTGAATGATATTGTATTATACCAAAATCACGAGGCTAGTCGAAACGGGGGCGCAAACGCGGGTTCAAGTTTAGGAAGCAGTCCACATGGCGATCCTTTGACATGCCTGGTCTTTAATTACGTCCGGAACATCGTGCATTCGTTACGAGAGCATGGGCCTCAACGTTCATCCTGCATACCCTTCGTCAAGGACATATCCCAAAAGAACAACCACACTATATACAATCGGGTTGACCACTGCCACTTGGAAATTCAGTTACGGTTATGCCGGTGGTTGTGATTCGCGAAGGAGGCATTATACTTTGGTTCACTGAAGGTTGAACGTAAATTGACTAAGCAGGTTACGAAACAGTGATCGATCGATATTGTTTCGTTTATATTCGAGCCCACGTCTGTTGGGTCTTCACCCAGCACCACTCTTTATACGGTACTCTGTGTACACCCATTTACTACACGAAGCGACAAGTTTTCTAGCTCGGTGAGGGTGTCAGAAAAGCTTGCGATATAATAAGGCGTGGGTCCTAATGATTCTACGCTCATCTCGGTCTCTCCTTCGCCGCGGCCTAATGTGCCACCAATATCCCCGTCGCACCTCTCTTCTCATGATTTCTACAACGGTGGTCAACCGAGAGGGTCTCGAGATCCCATCCCTGAAAACCACATTTCCTTTTCGCTGGCTCAGAGACTCTTGCACTTGCCCATCCTGCGTCCACCCTTCTACTCAACAGAAATTGCATCGTACTTCCGATATACCCGCATCTATAGCACCAGTGGGCATCGAGACAACCGACGACGGGGTACACATCTCCTGGGCCAGCGCCGACCGGCATCGCTCCTTCTTCCCAAGAGCGTTCCTGGCCGCCCACGCGAGCCCCACGGCGCTTCACTCGTTTCATAATGACGTTCCCACCGCACTATGGCCGACGGCATCCGCACTGCTCGCCGCCTCTGGCAGAGATCTCGAACTGCCGTATGTTGACCTCGCGAATCCACGTGGGCTTTTGCGCGCCATCACACAGCTACAGCGCACCGGACTTCTCTTCCTTCGCGGCGCCCCCAGCGAGGACACAAGTGACTCGGGCTGCGAGGCCCGGAAGTTGGCGGCGCGCTTCGCTGAGATGCGCAGGACGTTCTACGGCGAAGTGTGGGACGTGAAGAACATTGTCGAGAGCCGCAATATCGCGTACACCAACCTCTTCTTGGGGCTGCACATGGACCTGCAGTGCGTACACAGTTCTTTTTCTCTACTTGTCGCGCCCCACATGGCGATGTTAAGATCGCTAAATGACGCCATTCCTCGCACAGGTACTTTGAGTGCCCGCCACGCTTCCAGATACTACATTGCCTGCGCAACCGCGTGTACGGCGGTACTTCACTCTTCGTCGATGCATTCGCCGCCGCCGAAACGCTGCGTGCCACGTACCCCGCGGACTTTGAGCGACTGGCCACGACACCCGTCACGTTCCAGTACATCAACGATGCACGGCACCTCCACTACTCGCGTCCGACCATCACTTTGGATTCGGTCGTGCCACCTGACGGACGCCGAGGCGGCATAGAGCCGCGCGTCACCGCGGTGAGCTACAGCCCGCCGTTCCAGGCACCCCTCCCGCGCGACACGACGCACGAGTTTTACGATGCGCTCGCGCGCTTCGCTTCGCTCGTCGAGGCACCTGCTGCTGTATATGCTTATCAACTAGGCGAGGGCGACGTTGTTGTGTTTGATAATCGCCGGATGTTGCACGGACGTACCGCATTTGAGGACGGGTACGGAAATGAGGGTGAGGCCAACGGCGAGCCAAATCGGTGGCTCAAAGGTTGCTATTTCGAGGGAGATATCATGGCGAGCCATGGCAGGATGTTACGTGCTAGAATGGCACGCGGTGAAATTTAATCCCTCTTCTTCCTCCGGGACTCCTAGGTGTCACGCAGGGCGCAGTATATTGAAGGGGCTCAAGTAAATGGCTATGTTGGAACATATGCCTTTCTTGATCCATCAATCTTGTTCTTTTTTCACGATTTCTATGCTCACTATCTGTTCCTTACCAAGTTATTTGGTACAGGGTTTTTTTTTTTTTTTTGGAATCTGCATTTATAACGCGCTACATGTAAGTACGTACAAAGACGCGCGCAGGCTGTCGGTACAGTCTGGTTGGTTGGAATACAATGATGGTCTGTGTGAGGGCATGGTGATGTGGTGTGTATCGTAGATGTGGTGTGGCCGCGTGGCCCTTCCCTCTAACCGAAATCCTCGGGTGTGGCTTCCCTTTTCCCTGCCATCCTTCCTCTTAGCCTGGGCCTGACGCACGCTTGGGTTGCTGCGATAAACGCGCCCAGTGCTGCTCCACCTTTCTCGGAGCCGAAGATGAGGGAGATTGATGTGATATTTGTATTTGTGAGGATGTGGGCGGCTCTCGCCGCCTCGTATCTCGGACATGTAGTAATAACATGGTGCGCAGTTTGGATGTGTTCTCCACACTCGCAGTGTGTGGGGTCTTGGGAATGTGGACGGAACCTCGCCGTATATTCCCCTGTGAAAGCATGTGTGGTCAGCATTCGAATTCCTGTGGAGAAAACCAGACACGAGTGCGAGGCTAGGCCTCGCACAAAGGGTGGGATGCGTCCATCTGGTGGGTTTGTGAGGGCGAGGTATGCCGGTTGGGTTTTGGTCGATGCCGTCCATTCTGCCTGCCATTGGTCAATCGCTTCCTGTTTTGTCTCAGAGCGAATTTGGTCTTTGGACGGGGGAGGTGGAGGGTGGTCCGCATCATAGGTCGCTGTTTTGGCCGCCGCGACGGCCGTGGCCTTTGTTCAGCCCACGGCTCTGAGTCCTTTGCCCGACGGAGCCCAGCTGACCTTGATTTGGAGGCGTTGGTAGGTGTCTAACAGGTTCAACGCCGCTTGGGTGAAGTTTAGGACAGACTGATGCTGGTCGGCTGCTGCACTGTCAAGGCACTGAGTGGGAATTAGCAGGTCAGTGCTGAAGATTTGCACTTCCCGGATTGGTTCGTGCTCGTGGAGCATTGTGATAGCTAGTGCCATCGCTAACGTCAGGGCGCTGAATGCTGCGTCCCGTGCGGAAGCGTTCGGACCTAAGGTCTTAGTCGCTATTTCTGTGACTTTGCCCTTGTAGTTGGCTGCGCACGCTGCCGTTGCAATAGGGGTGCCATCACGGTTATTCGGGGAGCTGCCGTGGCAGAACAGGAGCAAGATGTCCCGCCGCTGGCTGGCGGCAAGAAGAGCAATTTCTCGCGTTCTCGCCTTCCTGTCCTCGCCACGTGGGGTGTCTTTGTTGGAGCAAAGACGATCGGAATTGGTCAGCTGCCTGGTCCAGGGAGGATGCCTGAAATTGTGAGCCTTTCTGGCGACCACTGGGACCAGGTTTGCTAGCCGTGTGAGGGGTGTTGAAGGTGGCGGGTAGGCGAGGTCCGAGAAGTTCCCTTGTCTGGCGTCTGGGGGGCACCACGGTGAGCCTAGGCGCTGGATCAATTGGGAAGCGTTCGGTATGGACAGAAGGGACAACGCAGCTGATTTCGTCTGCATTCGCAGGCGGATGTGCATTGGCATGATAGCGCACAGCTGGTGAAGTGGGCCAGCTGGTGTTGTTCTGAACGCACCCATGATCCACCTGACTGCTGCGTCTTGGGTGCGTTGCAAGATCTCGGTGAGACCTTTCTGGCCCTTGAACCAGATCGGCGCACTGTATGTCAGAACCAGGAGACAGATGGCATTGTATGCCAGCCGCCAGTTCGCATGATCTAGGCCACGCACCGAGTTTCCTAATAACTTGAGCGCCTTCATTGTGCCTTGAGTGCGCGTAGCCATGATGGAGACGTGTTGGTGCCAGTTGAGCCAGTAGTCGATGATGAACCCTAGATAGCAGACTGTGTCGGAACACGGGACTGTTATGTCCTCTGCACCATCCATGGGTATCGTCAGCAAGTCCGGCCTTGGGCCATGGATGTCTGGGCGGGGTCTGGTCGGGCTGTAGAAGATGATTTCTGTCTTCTCGCTTTCGATTGAAAGCCCCACTTTTCCAAGCCATGTTAGGCACTCCTGATAGCGCTTGATCAGAGTGTTTGTGACTATCTTGTATGAGGGGCCCGACGCAATGATGTTCCCATCGTCTATGTACATGAGGAGTTTGCTATCTGGCCACTCACCTGACTTCCGTAGGATGCCAGATGTGTAGATGATAGAGAGGACCGGAGAGATGGGAGACCCTTGTGGGGTGCCGGTGGGAATGATGATGGGTTCGGAGGTGAACGCATTGAAGCGCAGTTGGGCCGACCTTCCATCCAGGAATGACTCTAGCCAGTTGCAGATGTTGGGAGCAAAGCCAAGACGGCGACACATCTGAACCAATACTGCATGGTTAATGTTGTCAAAGAAGCCCTGGATGTCGAACTGTAGCAATGCGCAGCAGCCACCACGCGCATGGGTGGCGCTGATGTCATGGGCCAGGGCCAGGCCTGCGTGCGTCGTGGAGGAGTGGGGTCTGGCCCCAAATTGGTTCGTGGGGACCAGGTTGAACTTCCCAATGTCATGAAGAAAGCGTTTCGCCACCACTTTCTCGAGGAGCTTGCTAAGGCATTCGAGAAGGGCGACTGGGCGATAGCTCTTGGGGAGGGAGTAGTCTGTTTTGCCTGGTTTGGGGACCACAGCAATAGCTGCTCCCTTCCACGCTGTCGGGTGATAGCCAGCATAGAGACATGAATTGAAAAGGTTGACGAACCATTCTGGTGCCGCTTCCCAGGCCCACTTAGTCAGTTTGTATCCGTGCCCACTTTTGCCTGGCACTGACGTGTTGCTGGCGGATTTGAGAGCTTCGGCTATCTCGCTTTCTGTGACAGGGGCGTGTTCCCTTGCCGGTGTGGCTGGGGTGTCGTCCTCTGTCCGGGAAATGGGCAGAGGGGCCTCTCGGAAGAAGCATGCCCTCAGTGCCTCTGCCATTCTGTCTGTGTCATTTGAGAGCCCATCTGCAGTGGAGAGAGCAGGGATGGAGCGGAGTCGTCGCCCATGGCGCCACCGGGCGGCCGACCATAGCTTGTCAGAGTTTTTGAGGAACTCGTCCGCCCATGTGCGTTTAGCCGAGCAGATAGCTGACTTGAGCGCTTTGTTCGCCGATTGTTTTTCTGTGTCCGCCCGAGCGCTGCGTACGGCATTGACTGCCTCACGGCACTCGTCATTCCACCAGCACGCAGCCCTGATGGGATTCTCGTGTCTTGGTTTGAAAGAGGTAACTGATGTGGATTCAATGCAAGCTGTGAGTTCTTTTGCCATATTGTCAATCACTTGCCTGTTTGTTGTGAGGGGGGGGAGCCTCATGTCCTTCCTGAAGTTGGCAACCCATGATTCCCATGCGGAGTCTTGGATGATGTAAGGGGGCCTTGAGTCATTTGTGCCGGCCTGGGTTGCGGTTGTCAGGATGAACATGGCCCACAGGCCGGCGTGGTCTGATCCAAGGGACGCCGCGAAATCAATCCTGAAGTCATGAAATGAATCATCCAGGACTGCCGTCTCGTTGACCCATATCAGATCGATGGTGGAGTCCCTCTGACGAGAGTCCCCTTTGCGGGTTGGCACGCCTGCTGGGTTTAGGAGGTCAAGGGAGTGAGCGATGGCCCACTCCTCGATGTCTATGGCCCAAGGTGACTGCCTTGTCCCTGTCGGAGACCATACTCTGGCATGAGTGTTGAAGTCTCCCCCTATGATCACCGGGATGCGTGGGTCGGGTCGATCGCAGTGATGGTTGCCAGAGAACGGATATGCATGTCCCGTCCTGTACGGCCATCTTCCCCTTCTTCATCCTGTGTGTGAGCGTCATGGTAGATGTTATAAATTCAGAAGGATTCATGGTCAGTGTGTACGTCCAAAGCCATGGTGTGATAGTTGGATGTTAAGTCAATTCGATTTGTTACCTTAAAGAAGGTTGCTGCGACCCTTCTGTAAGCGATTACCTTGCAGCGTTCGCCTTGTTGGTGGCGTGGGTACATGATTTCCCATCGGGGGTTGGCCACTGATCCTAGCACCTCCGTGCCTTGCGGGTCCGTGTCCGAACGACGTGTGTTGATGGTGTTGAACCAGGGTTCCTGTACTAGAATGATGTGAGCTTTCTCATTTGAATTCAGAATGGCATGTAATCTGGCATTGCTCCGTTGAGCGTTGACCCAAAGTAAGATTATCTCATTCATTGGGCAACGATGTCTTCGTCGATGGAGTCGCGTACGGGGATGCAGAAAGCAAGCCGTGCTTTGCAGCTAACGTCAATGGCCATGTGGCCACTGACATTGCAATTGAGGCAGCGTGGCTCGCAGTCGCACTTGCCGTGAACCCTGTGGTGGTTCTTTCTGGGGCACATGATGTCGTGGTCCCTTGCTAGATGCCCCTTACTGCATTTGTAGCACTTGACAGCATCGCGGGGCATCGGGCATCAGTTTGCGATGTGGCCCAGTTTGTGGCACCTGCCACACTGCGTAAGTGGAGGGCACGAGACCCATTTGGCAAACATGACTGGTTTGCCAAACATGGCCAAGTGGGCCTTTTTCATCGTCTGTGTGATAGTGCCATCCTTGTCAACGAACGCAAAGGAAATAGAGGACGTTTCACCGGTAATTTGTTCTGGTCGACGGACCCAAGCCGGTGCTAGCACAAAGTGGAGCTTGGCACAAATAGGGTTCCGGATCACCTCTTCCAGTAGTTGATCGTTCGTGTACATGGCGTCACAGTCGGGATCTGACACCGGAGTCCCATGGAAGATGACTCGGGCCCATCCTGAGCACGGCGCCAGTACCCCATTCGGGAACGGCTGGAGCAGGATGTGTGCGATCTGGGTGACTTTGGTGAAGGGAATGTTTCCCGCGAAAGTGTACACGTAGTTGTGTGTGTGCGTGGCCCATCTGCCGGAAAGGAGCGGGAGATCTGACTTCTCCGTTCGGAGGGCCGCTACTACTCTGCGGCAGATGAGGGAGGCATCGGAGAGGCTGGTGACTACACTGCCTGGAGGACGTTGGACAGTTATTTCTGTCCGCAGTGTCTCTGGCCGTGGAGCCGGTTTTGAGGCGTTAGGTTGGTTTGCGTTGATGGGCATGTGTGATTGAGGGGTTTGCGCGGCCGGCGGTTGGGGGGATGGTGAGTTTGGTGACTTACCTTTATTCTTGTGCAGGGGGACCGTCCGCCATTGATTCTGCGTCATGTTGGCATATGATGGTTTGGCAGGTGCGTGGGTACATGCCGGCCCAGGTGTGCCATCTGATGCCAGCTTGTCAGTAACGGTGTGGTTTGGGGGGCCACTCACTCCGGCTGGGCGGGGAGGGGCTCCTCTCGGGTTGAAGTCCGCTTGCGTTTGCATGTCTTCATCGTTTGTGTTGGGCAGGATAGGTTGGGAGAGTTGGTGGCCAGCGGTGTTGTCCGTGGCGCATTCGTGGATGAGGGCTAGCTGTCTGGCTGTGGAGAAGCCTCCGCCGCTGGCTGCTGCTGCATCCCTATTTGAGTTATTGCATTCCAGCCGTCTCAGATGGAGGTCGAGCTCCGCTGCCAGGTTGTCCACTTTGGAGCTGGAGGCTGCTGCAAGGTCGTTTATTTTAGAAAGTATAGC
>QFEY01000691.1:0-12368 GCA_003316435.1 Russula virescens | reverse complement strand
AGATACGTACCGTGATGCATGCAATTGGTTAGTGATGTGATGCAACGTGTGATGTCCTCGTAGTCGGTATCCATGGAGCGGTCATCGGTGTACTCGAGTCTAGACCCGCGAAGTCACCACTGGCAAATGACAGGTGATGCCTGACAATTATGCAGCCTGTGCACCTAATTACATCAGGCAGAAGTCCAACTACTTTTCTGCTAATTTTTGTTAATTTCCTGTATGGCAAGTAAATGTTTGACAAGTAGTTGACTACTTGCCAAAATACATATCATTTACTTGCACATTACTTGCCAACTTATTAATTTGTGGGAGGGTGTAAGGCCAACGCCTTACGAAGTGGTCACTTCAGTGACCGCTAACATAATCAATACACGGCCGACATCCAGTTGCAAATCATGCGACTGAATGCCGGCCTGATAAGAGTGTCTAGCTCAATTAGAGAGACACCCTAAAAATGAATCACATGTCTTCTGATTTTTATCAGAAGACATATCCTCAAACATAAGCATAGCAGCGTGATCGCTGGTACGAGACTATACGGCCGACGGGCAGCCCCAGCCCGAGGCACACCCATGCGTGCATATGCACTAAAAGATATGCAATTCGCTCGATCTAAGGAGCGGATTGCCTAAAAGGACACACTCTGAAACGAGTGCTTGTCTTAGAATAAAATTTACTTGTTTCAGAAGAAGGGCACTCTGCAGAGTGGCACCTTTCTGTAAATAGTTACATCTCATGAATGTATATAAAAGCATGCCCTTCCCATAAGGAGGGGCAGACTACTTTTCTACGTGACTTTACAATAAACCGCTGATTGAGCTGGTTCTATTGTGTGAAGCCCTTGAATAAGCTTTAAGTCTCTTTTCATTTATCTCTATAACATTTTCCGTGCACACCCAACAGCGAGCGCATTACACTTTTTTGAACCTTTGAACAGAAGGTCTTATTGTAAAGCGACACTTATCACCACGGTGACAAAGGATCGTTCTCTATTCAGTATTCAGACATGTCGTCTAGTGATGTACCTGCGCATAACACTTGGTCTCATCACCGTTGTCGTTTAGAACGTGAAGCACAAGCTAATCCTCAAGGTGAGGAGCAGCTGGCCATGGAGCAGGAAAGTGCAGTCGCACCTCCTGTTACTTCGCTTTCTGAAAGGAGTCTGTTGACCCCAGTCACTGAGATTATCGGCGAAGAAGGAGAAGCCTCTCATGAGGATAATCCATCTGATAATACCATCCAAAAAGAGAGCAAAATCCCCCATGAGTTCCCAGGAGATTTTGCCATCTCATATCAGGAGATAGAGCAACAGTATACTACTGCTCCGGCTAGCCCTAGCTCACACCAATCCTCTGATTCAGTGGATGTGAGATCTACCCCTCCACCCAATGTCCGAAGGGACAAAGGGAAAGGAAAAAAGGTTGAGATATCCCCTATCGGTGAGGGAAGTACCCATTACTGAAGGGAAATAGACCCCCATCCTCATATGTATAGTATCGAGGAGGAATGGAAATTACTCGACGATGCTCTCACTCATTGGAGTAGTGTAGCAGCTAGAAACCGGACGGAGTCTCGCCAGAATTGTCACGCTCTGGAAAGACTTCGCCTGGTCTTCCTTGATACAGACAAGAAGACGATCGATACGTCGACCACCTTTGACACTCTGCGAGAAACGACTAATTGTATCCGCTACAAAATCCAAAATACTGGTGTGACTTCAGTGTCACCCCGCGCTTTGGCAAGTCAAGCGTTATTCGCTGAACGCGGACCTAATGAAGGAACCGCGGAGTATGAGCGCCGATTAAGTGCTCAAGCTCGATTTGGCCCACCGCCAACCCTGCACTCCGTGAGACTAGAGGAGCTGGCAAGTCAATCTTCCCCCTTGATCCAAATTAAGGTCGAAGAAAGGGATATGACTGACTTTTCCAACTCCCCAGCCCAAGCGCAGATTGGAGGAGCTGCTCAGCAGAGGACAGAGTCTCAGTTGAGGTATCAATCCCAAATGAGAGGATCTGAAGTCCGCACATTCCTAAAAGGACAGCGAGGACGTACTGAAGGCCCTCCTCAGCAATTGCTGGCAGGAGCCGGAGGAGACCCTGGTGATGAGCCATCCGATGATGAGGGTGTTGAGGGCGACGATAGAAATAACGAGTCCTTGCACCACAGTGAGGGACCTTATGCCCCTGACTCGGGTAATGACCAGTACGATGCCCAAGGCGATGACATGGTTCCTCAGAACATGAACCAAGCGCAGCTCGCAGGCCACCCAGCCATAGCGCCCCCGGAACCCAATGCCTTAGGCAGAGATTATGCCCAACGCGTAGCACGTCAAATGTCCGCAGGCTACGTGCGTCAGGCGTATCTGGTGGCGCCAATAGCTCCACAAATACAACAGCCACAGGTACTTGTAGGACCAAGGGCACCTCAAGTACAACAGCAGGTACCTCAGGTGCAAGTCCCTGTGGTACCTCAGATGGCTCAGGCGCAGCAACCAGCAGCACCTGCCATACAACCCCAGGCCCAATATGCGGCTCCATATCAGCCCCTCGCACTTGTGCCAGGACAGATACAAATCGATCCTGAAGCAGAAATGATAAATAATCTGCTGCAGCACATTCGAGACTCCCTGGTTGGAGCCCCGGCTAATTTGCCCGAAATTAGAGGGCTAAGAGTAAAGTTGCCTGAGGCCTATGAAGGTGAAGACGACTTTGATAAATTAGACAGATGGCTGCAAAGCCTTCTGTGTTACTTTAAACTCCATCGTCTAACTGAAGGGGATAGAGACACTGATAGGATTATGCTAGCTGGCAGTTGCCTGAGAGGCAAAGCCGAGCGATGGTATAGCCAAGAAGTAGAACACCCATCGTGAATAATCCGCGATTGGTCGTTTGAATCTCTAATCGTAGGACTCTTCCGCACATTCATAATAACGGCAATGGCCCAACAAGCCATCCGCCGTTACGCACAAGTTAAATTCTCATATGAGGAAGGAGTAGCTGGCTTCCATCGCGAGTTAATGCTTTGGGCAGGAAGGCTGACCCAGTACCCGGATGAGTACTCCTTCAAACGGAGACTCCTCAATGGGATTCCAGTTGAATACCGGCACCACTTAGCATTGTACGACGGTATTTCCGCCGAAAACAGCTCAATCAATGATATTGTGCGGAAAGCACGACATCTCGAAAAAACATTTACCTCTCTAAAATTGGGACGAGGTAATGAAAAGATGGGTGGGCAAGGCATAACTGCGCCAGCCAATAACCCCTCAACAAAGCCGCAAAGGCCGCAAGATAGTCAGCGTCTGCGCACTTCATCGGCTAATCAGTCGCAGCGTCGGAGTGGTCCCGGAGCTGGGACGCAGGCACCTCGCCCTGCACCAAAGTCAGCAATGGATCCTCGAAGAGGCCCCGTCGTGGGAAAAGCGCCACCAGCGAAAGGAGATACCTCCAAGCTGACATGCTATAAATGTGGCAAGGTTGGGCACATAGCCACAGACCCCAAGTGCCCTCAGTATCAGAAGTCCGCGCAACGACAATTATTCGCCGTGCAGGTCATCGATGATAGGTCAGAGGATGACCAGCCCGAACAGGGTGAGCCCCCAGATGTCCAAGAAGGACAAAATGAGACTCCTGGACCTGACGCGATAAACGATGCAGACAGCCCTGAGGAAGACCAAAAAGAGCAGACGGAGCAGGAGGACTGCCCCGACGGCTCACAATATGATGACAAATCATCGTACAAAGAGTACGATGGTTACGCTGTGCCTTCGGACGACGAACCGGAATATATCCGGGCCATGCACGAAGAAGAGCCAAGCGCTAGCACCAGTACTCCGCAATTCGAAAACGTGGAATGGCAGGTCTGACACGAAGCTATAAGGACTCACTATCAGCGCGACCCATGGCTACCCAATGATTTGTTGGAATTCAATCTGCAAAGCGGGGTAATGCACTGCCGCCATTGCGGAGTATGTGCCAATTATAAAGAGCATATGCTCATTACTCAGGTCATAGAGGGTGATAACTCCTCCGCATGGAAAACCCGCGACCGTTATGAAGAAGATCTCATCCGACTTGGATGGACCTTAGCTCATGAAGGAGGAAAAATTCCTCCTGAAGAGGCTCATGCCTTGGCCATAAGCGCCATAAATCAAACATTAGAGCATCAGAACCACCAGCTTAAAACACAGCTGGAGGCCCTGCGCCAGATTAACACTAACGCCGCCGCACGGTGTAAAGAGCTTACAGAGGCACTCGATGACGAGCGCCTCAATACTTTGATGCAGTCCAACGAAGCTTTCGTTTTGGACGATCAATGTCAACGCCTCGAAATGAGGTGTACATTATTAGAAAATATGTTGCGAGATGGCAATCAGCCACCACCGCCGCATAATACTCCCGTATTCGGAAGTGAGAATATCGACATAATGTCGAGACCCTCATTACCCAGAGTTGCGGACCGGGACAGCCAGTCCGGAAGTAACTCCGGAAGTTCGTTGATTCCAGGCGTGGGACAACTACCCCGGAATGAGCTGACATTACGGCGCCCTGAAGGTGACCCTGACCTCAGTCGTCTGATATGTCTCAGTGACCAGGCCATCGCACGCATCGCCGCTGCGTGTGACGAGCCCAATATATTTCGTGAATGCGAGTTCAGATCGGCCCAGAGCCATAAGAACGAAATGGGGGAACATCCCCGTAAGTCAGACAGTGACTGCCGATGTATGGCGGTGCTCGTCAAAGTAAATGGCCTTGAGGCCTATGCCCTGTTAGATTCAGGCAGCACAACCGTCTCGGTCACGCATGATTTCGCCAGAGTAGCAAAACTAAGTGTTTTACAACTCGAAAATCCGGTTGCTTTGCAACTTGGGACCGTTGGAAGTAGGTCCATGATTAACTATGGAACCAAGACTCAAATCGAGCTTGGCCCCATTAAAGAACATGACGCCTATTTGGACGTCGTTAATATTGACCGATATGATATGATTATCGGTACACCCTTTATGCGTAAGCACAAGTTTGTGCTCGATTTCGGACTTAACGCCTTTAGTGTGTGCGGTCAGACATTACGTCCCATGACCTCAGGTCAAGAGGACCTCATGCTCATTTGGAAGCGAAAATCTCGAACACAAGCGAGTAAGCCTTTGACCCGTAAAGGGCCAAAAGCGGGCACGTCCAATTGACTAACGCCCAACCCTGCAAACCCCTCACAAAAGATGCACAATCGCAGTCTGGGCTCCGAAACTTCTCTCTTAGAGGGGGGAGGAATAAAATGTATACAATTTATGGATACAACTAATAATAATAAGAATACGACATCAGATGGGAAGCTTAAGCCAACCATCGACTTTCAAAAGCTTTGGGAACAATGGTTCACGAAGTATAGCGACATTTTGAGTGGAGTTCCGCCAGAGCTCCCTCCCCTTCGCGAGATCAATCACCGGATCCCGCTAATCGACGAGAGCAAGCGATATACCCATCGCTTGCCTCGATGTCCTGAGGCAATGCGTCCGCAGCTTTTAGACAAACTGCGAGCATATGCCGATGCTGGCTGGTGGACACCGAAGGTGGTACCACAAGCCGCACTGTTACTCTGTATCCCAAAGAAATCGGGAAAAATTCGTACAGTCGTCGATTGTCGTCAGCGTAACGACAATACGATGAAAGATGTCACTCCATTCCCAGATCAAGATGAGATCCGGATGAACATGGCACGAGCGAAGTTCCGCTCAAAAATCGATCTGTCCAATGCATATGAACAGATACGCATCGAATCGAATGATGTCCATAAGACTGCGTTCGCAACAGTCTTTGGGACTTTTGAAAGCAATGTAATGCAGCAAGGTGACTGCAATGCGCCTGCTACCTTTTTGCGGCTCATGACAGCCATTTTTCGAGACGTGATAGGCGTATTTGTATACGCTTATCTCGATGATCTCTTCATCTTCAGCGATATGCTTGAAGATCATGAGAAGCACCTAGAATATGTGTTCCAAACACTCCGAAAACATCACCTCTTCCTCGAAAAAGAGAAATGTGATTTATACTCTACGAGCATGGATTGTCTTGGACATCTAATCGATGACTGCGGATTACATGCTGACGCTGACAAAATGGCGCGCATACGTGACTGGCACACACCCAGAAACCACAAAGATGTTCAGAGGTTTCTGGGTCTAGTGCAATATCTAGCACATTTCTTGCCGGACCTCACTGCTTACACGGGCCCATTAGCTGCAATCTGCAGAAATGGGCAGCCATTCTACTGGAAACCCATGCATGAAGTATGTTTCAACAACATTAAGGCTTTGGCCTGTAAATCACCAGTCCTACGACCCATAGATCCTAACGCGGACGACCCAATCTGGGTTATCTGTGATGCATCCATGTCTGGCATTGGAGCCATGTACGGCCAAGGTGAAACTTGGCAGACTTGTCGCCCAGCGGGCTTCATGTCTAAAAAGTTTACTTCCGCCCAAATGAATTATAGGGTGTTCGAGATGGAAACAATAGCCATCCTCGAAGCACTCCTCAAATGGGAGGATAAACTCCTCAGTCGAAAGATCTTTGTGGTCACTGACCATAAGGCCTTAGAATTCTTTAAAACGCAGAGACGTCTCAACAGTAGACAAGCACACTGGATGGAATTTCTAGCGCGCTTTAACTTCAACATTACTTATGTCAAAGGCGAATCAAATCTGGTGGCAGATGCCCTATCCAGATATTATGAGAATGACAACTGGGATGAGTTGCATGACACCTCCCAGTATGTCAATGCGGACGCACGACTTGACCCTGAGGGAGAAGACCTCCCTTGGGACCGTTATGAAGAGTCCCGAGCAATGCATGACTCGGGGATCGAGGCTCCGCATGGATCTTGCCCGCAAAGGCACCGACGCGCACCACGGCGCGCCGATGAACCAATAACACTCGCTTCCAAACGACCTCTAGTCGAAGGCGTAGAAGCCCGAGACCAAGAGTCCGTGGAGCTTGTGGCACATAAGGAAAACATATCCGCACCAATAGGTACTTCAGCCACAAATGACGAGGATCCTACGGTGCTTAAATCATTACCACCATTCCCTGATCTCCGTCCACGCGTGGAAGGAGATCGATCCATACTAAGAAATATCAAAAACACTTACGCAAAGGACCCTGTCCTTGCCAAAATTCTCGAGAACATCTCACATCATAAGACCTTCGACCTTGTTGATGGTCTCATCTATACTCATAATAGGGAAGGTACACAAGTTCTTTGTATACCCTCTGTGATCCATAAAAAACGATGGATGACTGAAATCATCATATCCCAAGCACACCAGGTGCTCGGACATTTTGGTCCACAGAAAACCGCTGAGTACGTACGACGCCATTATTGGTGGCCTCGTATAGGGCAAGATGTCGAGCAATTCTGCAAAACATGTCCCATATGTCAAACAACTAAGTCCAGCACCCAAAAGGTCCCTGGACTTCTACATAGTCTACCTATACCTACGCGCCCATGGCAATCCATCACTATGGACTTTGTAGGCCCCTTTCCCGAATCAGACAACTATGACTACCTTTGGGTAGTCATCTGTCACCTAACCTCAATGGTGCACCTAGTGCCCATTCGTACAACAACTACTGCAAGCGAACTCGCATGGATCTATATCCGCGAGATCGTCCACTTACATGGCCTACCCGAAACAATTGTCTCGGATAGAGATTCAAAATTCACGTCCAAATTTTGGTGTGAAACTCATAAATTGCTTGAAACAAAGTTACTCATGTCAACTTCATTCCACCCTCAAACAGACGGTGCTTCGGAATGCGCTATACGTTCCGTTGCTCAAATTCTCAGAGCCACAGTACGCCTGGATCAGACAGACTGGACGGAAAAAGTTCCAATGACGGAGTTCGCAGTGAATTCCGCCATTAGCGGATCCTCCGGATTTGCTCCCTTTGACCTCACGTACGGGTATACGCCTAGCGTAAACCCAGGACTCATACCAGAGCCAAACACCGTACCCGGTGTGAAGCACTTTGTCTCACGCGCACTGCAAAATCTCGCAGATGCGCACGATGCTATAATTGAAAGCCGAGTGTATCAGACACACCAAGCCAACTGCCACCGACGCGAGGAACATCCGTTCGCGGTCGGCGATCTGGTTTATATCTCGACAGTGGACCTGTCACTCCCGAAAGGGCGTGCAGCTAAGCTATTGCCAAAATATGTTGGCCCATTTAAAGTCCTCGAGGCGCACCCAGACACCTCGGCGTACCGCATCGAATTGCCGATGCAGTTACAGGCGCGTCGCTTACATGACCGGTTCCACTGAAGCAAGCTCCGCCCACACATTGCTAATGATGATGCCCTATTCCCGCATCGGGAAGGGCACGCATACTATGACTTCGGCACTCCTGATAACCAGGAGTGGCTAGTAGATTCAATCCTTGCCCATCAATGGGACAAAGGGAAATTATCATTCCAAATTCACTGGAACCTCGGAGACACTACCTGGGAACCACTTGAAACATGCAAAGATTTGCAAGCTCTAGATGAATATCTGAGCCTGCTAGGTGTAAAAAATCCGCTGGAATTACTGCGACGAGGTATTCCGCACTGAAATTCATAAAAAATTCCTTATCAAAATGCGATCACACTTGAGATCACATGAAACATGACGTATTTCACATCATGATAACCTGCCATATAAGAAAATAACAGGAGCAGAGTCGCTCCCCAAACAAAAAACACCCCTATAGCCGCCTCACATACAATGTCAGGCAGCCATACAAACACTCAACCTCCCGAAGGTAGCCCCCCTTGGCGCTACCTCGAGAGAATTCATATCATCGCACACGACTCACGAGTGTGTACTGAATGCTCAGCATGGACAAATCATTACTTGCAGAGCTTCTTAAACAGAGATACATCCCTCCTCGCCACCGAGGCAGAACGAGATGGGCAAATTCAAGGCTCACTCCCTGCCGACGTTGCTTCGCTGCGTCGGGCCAACGACGAACTCCAGTACACACTCTATCACACACGCAAGGAACGTGACGAAGCCTGTTGCGATCTTACCAATTCTCGCAATGATTATGATGATCTGCGCGATGATTACCAAAAACTCGAGGAGAACTCCAATCGTAAGATTGAGCAACTCCGTCACACTATTACCGAGCTCGAGCAACAAGCCACGCCTCGGTGCCGTAAGGCCCCCCATCGCGAGTTGCAAGGCCCTTTGCCTTCACCCTCGGCATCACAATCACAACACGGGTCCCGCAACCCATCAGCCCAACCCACGTGCCCGGCATCTCCAATGCAGGAGATCCAGGCCGAGCATCACCCACGCCCGGCGCCGACGCAACCACTACTGCTCGCGCGCCTCTCTTCGGCCCCGCCCTCATCTGCCGAGCCATCGCCATCGGTGGCCGACACCTTATTTCCCCGCCTGGATGTCCCAGGCCCCAGTATCCCCATAGGGACTAATGTCCCTGTCATCGACATCGAGTCTTCCATGTCGATTGACTCCCCTTCTGCGCACCTTGGTCAGCACTCCCTACTGAGCAGGCCCGCTGCACCAAACACGCCTATAAATCCCACGATGGGTTTCCCATCCCTCCTCCCCATCCTTTACGAATGCTCGGACCACTCTGTTGTGTCCGCCCCGGGCAGTGCCACTCTTAATGCGCAGGGCAATGTTAATTTGGCCTCCCACACGCACTTCATCTATGCCACAGGCGGAATACTTGATGGTGCTCCCTCTTGGACTACTATGCTGATGACGAGTAAACACATCACATCAAAGTCAGTCCAGGACACCATGAAGGCCTGCGTACCCATCCCCTTTGGGAAATCTCTTACAGGGGGGAGGAACGGCGTGTTGGTTGCGCTCTCCGACCCTACATCTGATGATGAAGTTGATCAGTTGTTTAACAACACTGATCGATTCGGATATCTAAAGTACTACATTGACCGGGTTCGATTCACACCACCGGAACTGCGTGGCGAAGTACACACTCGTGCACTCGAACGGTGGAACGCGTTACAGGCGGCGAAGAAGGCACAGTATCGGGCTAGCGGACAACGCCCCGAACCTCTCCCAAGCGCCACGGATGGAGCATGGAAAAAATGGCTTAGGGACATGAGCCAGGCTTTGGCCTCATTCAAATATGCAGGCATTCCTCTCATGGGACAGGGATACCAAGCGATCCTCATTAAGGGTACGAAGGCACTTCTCTCCTTCCTCCCACTCAACGCTAGGCAGATGGCCGTACAGTCCGGGCCTCTGCGGAACGCTTTCATACGCATAGCAGCAGCCCTCCTGTTAGTACCAGACCGTTACAGGGAGGTACTGAACACCATTCAGATGGAGATCTCTCCTGTACAAAGCCATGCCACCTATGAGGAGGCACAATTTGTAGCAGCAAACGTTCTTGGGGTAAACGAAGTTGCTTGCTTCTTGGCGGCCAACGGCGTGACCACCGAGGAAGTGGAACAATGGAGGCCGTGGGCAGCGGCATTCGTTGAGATGGAGCTCAAGGAGCGACCCAACAACAATCACGCACCGCTATTGCGGCAAGCGTGAGAACTTACACACGCACGGATCAAGAGCGACTCTTCGAAGGCCTTGCAATGCGTTCACGGCAAAACCCCCAGGAATTATTGCCCGGAACGGGAACGCTTGCAAGCTGAACAAAACCCGCAGCAACCTCGTCAGTCACCGGCGGGTTCAGCGTCCACACCCCAGCCCGAAGCGGGCCCATCTAAGACCACATCGGGTGATTGCAGCCGATCCCGATCTCGTTCCATACACCCAGACAACGCTCAGAGTCAGGAGATACCTCTTAGCTACGGAGATACTCCGGACGAGGACACCCAGATGGGCCCTACCCAAGGGTAAAAACTCTTAAAAAGTTCCGTACGCCGCTGTTAGTGCCCCGGTTTACTACTCAGGCTTCATCGCATGTCGATCTCGTATCTCCATATGCTGTGTTGGCCACAGTTGCCATTGTACTATCATCCATGCACTCCCTTAATTCGGACTGCGTATTGATTGTTGTCAGTATATACGAATACCATAGTATGTACATATTATGGTATTCTAACAAATAACAACATTGCCTTCACCCAGTGTCCTGTCTGGAGGGGGAGGGTGTAAGGCCAACGCCTTACGAAGTGGTCACTTCAGTGACCGCTAACATAATCAATACATGGCCGACGTCCAGTTGCAAATCACGCAACTGAATGCCAGCCTGATAAGAGTGTCTAGCTCAATTAGAGAGACACCCTAAAAATGAATCACATGTCTTCTGATTTTTATCAGAAGACATATCCTCAAACATAAGCGTAGCAGCGTGATCGCTGGTACGAGACTATACAGCTGACGGGCAGCCCCGGCCCGAGGCACACCCGCGCGTGCATATGCACTAAAAGATATGCAATTCGCTCGATCTAAGGAGCGGATTGCCTAAAAGGACACACTCTGAAACGAGTGCTTGTCTTAGAATAAAATTTACTTGTTTCAGAAGAAGGGCACTCTGCGGAGTGGCACCTTTCTGTAAATAGTTACATCTCATGAATGTATATAAAAGCATGCCCTTCCCATAAGGAGGGGCAGACTACTTTTCTACGTGACTTTACAATAAACCGCTGATTGAGCTGGTTCTATTGTGTGAAGCCCTTGAATAAGCTTTAAGTCTCTTTTCATTTATCTCTATAACATTTTCCGTGCATGCCCAACAGCGAGCGCATTACAGAGGGGATGTTTGAGGGAAAACACATTGCACATAAGGGTACACTTGGCTAGTTGGATTGCATTGACATGATGAGCAGGAGGAATATACTAAGTACTTGTCTGGAATATGTGTCTCATTTCCTGGCCATTTTACTTTTTAAGTGTATTTATGGATGTACTTTCAAGAACTGCTCAGGAGCTAGTCTAGCAAGTAGATGATATGTATTTTTGGTATTTTTTATGAGCAATTGCAAAAATCACAAAAAATTTAAGAAAAGTAGTTGGATGTCTGCCTGATGCTACATGGAGAATTTGAACAGATTCAAGTCTAACTTTATCAATCCGTCGTCTCGGGGCTACTGTATTAATGACTTCAAGCATCCGCCATCATGGCCACGGCATTGGTAGGAAGGGGCTTTCGTATCAATCAAATGTTGATGTACGTTCTGACACACCACCGCTGACTCCCGTTATCGGATCTTTCGAGCCACCTCCGTTAGTGTGTCTCTTAATCTTTATCCCGAAGCACATACGTATTGATCGGATTTCCTCTGGGGTGTTTGTGTTTCCTCTGATTTACTGCGATACACATATACTATTATTACCTCTTTTAACAGGAAAATCAATATCGGCATGTCGTACA
>QFEY01000689.1:0-39416 GCA_003316435.1 Russula virescens | reverse complement strand
TCCACCACCACTTCATCCCATTAGTCCCTCCACGCAGGCAGAACCCTTCCAGAGCATTGGAGTCAACTTTATCACCAAACTACCCAAGTCTCAAGGGTATGATGCCATCATGACGATTACGGACCATGACTGCACAAAAGGAGTCATCCTGATACCATGCAAGGAGACGATTGACGCACAGGGGGTTGCACAACTATTCAAGGATCGAGTTTTCCCCTTTGTAGGCTTACCACACAAGATTATCTCAGACAGAGACCCACGGTTCACATCCACCTTCTGGCAAGAACTGTGCAAACAATTGGGTGTGTCGCAGAACCTCAGCACCGCTTACCACCCACAGACAGATGGACAAGCAGAGAAAACTAATCAGCATGTTGAGACGGCACTTAGAATCTATTGTAACTTCCAACAAGATGATTGGGCTGACTGGCTGCCTATTGTGCAATATGCGATCAATGCACGCACCTCAGACATGACCAAAAGAGCACCCTATGAACTCTGGATGGGCTTCATTCCAAGAGCGCAGCAATCGGAACGACCCAGTATGATTCCTGCCATTGAGGAACAAAAGAAGTACCTCAAGAAGGCCAGACAAGATGCTCAGGAGGCCATCAAACGGGCACAAGAACTGCTTAAAAGACCCTCGATGCACACACCTTACCAAAAGGACCAGTATGTTTGGCTAGAAGGCAAGAACTTACAGACTACACATCCCACTGCCAAGCTGCATCCAAAACGCTATGGGCCCTTCAAAATAACCGAAGTACTTGGTCCAACAACCTACAGACTTAACCTGCCGCCACAATGGAAGATTCACAACGCCTTCCATGCCACCTGGCTTCTCCCCTACCACAAAACGATGGAACATGGACCCAATTACCCAGAGCCACCTCCCGACTTGGTGGAGGGTCAACCGGAGTGGGAAGTGGATGCTATCCTTGACTCTCGACAATACAGAGGCGCTCTACAATACCTAGTGGCCTGGAAGGGATACTCAGCAGCGCACAACTCCTGGGAACCAAAGAGAAACCTCTCAGTGCCACAACTAGTCCAGGAGTTCCACTGGCGCAATCCCAAGGCAGTGAGGACCCTCAAAACAAATCAAAGACGCCACCAAAACTCAAAGACAGTGCCCCCTAGTCCTGGGACTAGTAGGACGTACCAGAACAAATTCCAAAGACACCAACTGCTTGCAAAGACTCTGATCCAACTTTATATAAGGACTATAAGGACTAAGACAAACAGCATGTCTTCTCCACCGCACTCCGAACCCTCTACTTCGCCTGCGCAGTCGGACACTCCCCTGCCAGTTCCGAACCCTACTGCCACTCCTATTCGCATACTCATCCCAGTCTGGGGTGACAGAGAACGCGAAAGACTGCTGGCAGGCCCCCAAGACTACTTAAACTGTGTCCTCTGCCTGAACCCCGAGACCTTAGCTATCCCAAGGGGGAGTATCCACTTGGGGAGGACTACGATGACGAATACCTCCAGGCCAAGTGCAAGGGCATCTTCTGGACCTACTTCAGTCCGATCTTCACCCCAGTCACAGAGGAGCACCACCCTTGCTGCCACTACAACGGTGAGAGAGCCCCCTACGCCATCTTTGCAGTTGGAGGAGAGGAGGGCACCGCATACATCTTCTCCACCTCTCAATACCGACGCACCTATCGACGCTTCAAGCACCATTGAACAACCTGGCACCTCCCAGCTTCCCAGCCGTGGCCCAGTCGAACAGCTCGTCAGCTCCTTCCGTGCCCTCTCTCTCACCGATCGGGACGCCTTCTTCAGCACTTTCCTTGGTGCCTCTCCCACCATTCCAGCCGATCGACATGCCAGAAGAAGAGGAGGCATGGGGGGACACAGGGATTCGGACGGACAGGGAAGCAGCAGTGCGACGAGAGAAGAGAAGGGAAAGGCTAAGGAGGTTGGAGAGGGCCCTACAGCGACTGCAGGCAAGTCTTCCCTTCATCCAGGACCAGACCACGCTACAGCAACAACGGCAGCTGGCCGAACGATTCAAGAGATCCCTACACCTGCAGTTCTTGGGCCTCATGCCCAGTATGGGATCGAGGCGATCCCCATCGAGGAGGAATACCGCCACAACGTCATCCGCTCCTCTCAACTCCTCACCATGGTCCCAGCCAGTGCAAGGACCATATACTCCAGCGAACCATCTCCAGCTACCTGACTAGAACCTGGAGAACAAGCCACTCTTAATCCTTCATTGTCTCCACCTTCATACCACCCATCCTCTAACCACCACAGTGCAGGAGTAACTGACGCAGAGGCCCTCTCGGCTGAGGACCCTCTAGGAGACGCCATTGAACGCGTCATAGCCGCAGTTACTCAAGCTAACTCTAGCTCCTCTGATCTCGATGCTCCCCCTCGACGCCCGCCGCCTACCTATGCAGGAGAATATTATGGCGACTCCCCTGGAGAAGGTTGGTACCAGTTTCGCCCTGAAATCCACCAACAGAATGTACACTGGTGAGGGGGAGACTACCATCAGGTGGAAACAGCCCGCTTCGTACATCCTGCCCTTGACTGCTTCGAACCCACACTCCTAGGTACCATGGGGAGGAACCAACCCACTTATTCTAACCGCTTGGAGGCTCGACCCTATGCAGGAGCTGCTCCTGCTAACTTCCTACCTCCTCCCGTCGCATCCCTTGCTTACCCCTTCGACCTCAGAGTTGAGCGCGGCCTTACCAACCTAGGAGACCTTGGCATCATAGCAGATGTCATGAGGGTAAGGCAGTCCGTCATACAAGACATGGAGGAGGAGCACCACCTTCAAGCACTGGAACGAGCTGAGCAGCAAGCAAGGGATGCAGCTCAGGCTAGTAGGGACTATAGGCGAAGGCTTATCATGGAAAGGGAGGCAGCCTTAGCACGCCTGGAGGCGGCACAAGTCTTCCTCCAGCTGGCGCCCCACTTGAGGGAGGACAGGACACCTGGTGACGTCCCCTTTCCCCTTCGCTATGCAGCACGCCAGTCAGGCCCTGGGACCTCCACAGGGAACAGGAGACCCAGGGGGCCTACCACACGTGAGGCAGCCCCAGCTACAACCAGGGTGAGAGTGAGGGCGGCTAGAAATACTCGACGATGGGCCAATCGCTGTTCACATTGCAATGAGGTAGGCCACTTTGCAGATGAGTGTCCTGACCCCCATGTCCGGTGCACAGTGCATCGATGTCACGCTCCACGGACCCATCTTCACTACCAACCTCTTGACAACTGCCACTATCATCGGGCACGAGAGGCAGAACGAAATGAGCATGAACGCCCCCTCACACCTCCTTCTCTGGTGCTGCCTCATGGTATGTCCATTACTGACGAAGATTTGGCATTGGGGGACTACGTTCCCCACTTGGATGACTTTCTGGATGAATAGGTGTGTGGAAACACCTCCTTTGAAGGAGGGGGATGGTGTCACGGACAGACTCTTGGTACATTCAGAAGAACAGTCTATGTAAATTTTACTATATGCGTCCGCTCCATTTGAGCTACTGCACAGATTGGTCCGTCCCTATGAGGCTCCCTGGATCGCCTGAGGATCCTTGTACTATTTGCTGTGTCTATGACTTGCCATGACTCGTCCCTGATGTGTACTATACTTGTGGGCAGTGTCCCAGCATCATTCCAGACCCTAGGATCGGTACTAGTAGTATTACAATCCCTCCTGTATTTAAGAAGTCCTCAGTACGAAGTTGAGCCCTAAGCTCGACTTAATTCTCAACTTGTAGCTTCTTCACCCCGTGCATCGAGAGGATAAGGGATTGCCATACGTTCTATCCCCTCTCCTCTTGTTTCTCGTGTGCAGAGTCTTTCAGTCGCTCGTCTAGCTTTACTCCTTCAAGACTCTACCTAGTCTACCTGCTTAAAGGCGCAGGTGTATACCGCTTAAGCTTGAGCGTTAAGCAAGCACGTCACTAGCTCCTCTACTGATTGGACATAGATACACGGGTGTCTATCCCTTGTATCCATTCTGATCATTAGTGTGCAGACTTCGGAAGTTGTGAATCGATACATCATTGTATTTGTTCCTCTACACGAAGTTGTGTTCTCAGAGATTGAAGAGCGAGCATGTATACTCCCTCTTCTCCCTCTGATAGCTTGCTAGGGTCCGCTTGACCTCGTTCCAGCAAGCTCTCCAGTCCAAGGCTCGCTACAGCCTTAACACCTGGATTGCCTGAGGATCCCTATACTATTGGCTATGCTGTGACTTGTTAACTTGCCCCAGATGTCTCATGTACTTGTAGGCTGTGTCCCAGTCATGTTCTGGACCCTAGGATCAGTACTCTTAGTATTAGGATCCCTTCTGTATTTAAGACGACCTTGGTATGAAGTTGAGCCCTAAGCTCAACTTAATTCTCAACTTGTAGCTTCTTTCACACCATTCATCAAGAGGATAAGGGATTGCCATACGTTCTATCCCCTCTCCTCTTGTTTATCACATGCAAGAGTCTTTCAGTCGTTCACCTCAGCTTCTCTCCCTCAAGACTCTACCTAGTCTACCCACTTAAAGGTGCAGGTGTATACCACTTAAGCTTAAGTGTTAAGCAAGCACGTCTTTAGCTGTACTACTGCAAGGGAATTGATCCGTCCTCCTATATGTATCATTCCAGTGCATTTATGCATACAGAGCTACACTATTTGGAAGGTTTAATCGTCTGTCCTCATTCATATTAACCCTCCCAACTTGTGTCTTCAGAGATCGAAGAGTGAGTGGACTATACTCCCTCTTCTCCCTCTGATAGCTTGCTGGGTCCACTTGACCTTATTCTTGCAAGCTCTCCAGTCCAAGGCCCACTACAGCCTTAACAACACTGTTTCATCTTCCACTACCTCAACAAAGTTCCCCTGTCACATGGTTCCCAACACTCCTGCTTCTGTCATATCTCCCTCTGCCCCTACCACTACTAAAAACTGGAGCCCAATCCTGAACCCCTTGATAATCACTCAGCCTCCATCTGCCCCTACTTCATTGTCTATCCCCACAATGCCCCTCCCTACAAAGTCTACCTCACCATCAACCACTGCCTACTCCTCAATTTGGAGTGCCCTTTTGAAACCTGCTCCTACCATCGACACTAAAATGCTCTGGATACCAACAAAATCGAAACCCTCACAGTCCTCAACATCCTATTCAAGATCCTACCACACATCATGTCTGACAGTAACAAATCCCCTGCCTGCAACAAGTCCCCCATGTCAGACTCCCCACTCCCAGTTCCCCCACCATCTCTTGCACCCCTATCCATCCACCCACTCTGTGACCCTCAGGAAGGCCTCCAACTCAACCCCAAAGCCATCACCATAGGATGACTCTCCCCCTCAACCACCTGTAATGCCCTCACTGCCAGATTTGACTTCCCTACCCCTGTCCTCTGCACCATGTGCACAGCATTGGCCAACACTATCAATGCCAGACAGCTCACCTATGATGCTCACACATGTATCCTCACCGAGAGGGCCAAAGCAGCCAAGGCCAAACTGGCCGACCATGACAAAGAATACCATGTCACCCCCAACAGCTTCAAGATGGCCATCGGCAATGCAGCCTGTGACACCATCAGAATTCCTGCCAGGAATGGGGTCTATAGGAAGGCTAGGTGAGTCAAGATGCTGGGGGATGGAAAAGTTGCAGCATACTTCCAAGGGCAGAACACTGACAAAGATCCTTATGTGTGCAACATCACGGCCCCCTATGACTGCAATGAAGAGAACCCTGCAGAGCCCATTGCCCCCTGGTTTTGCCAGATGCTCATTGGATCCCCTACCAACTTTGCAGCCCTATGCAACAAAACAGAAGCTCTCTTCGATTGGGGTTACACAGCAGAGATTGTCCAATACTGTTCTCTCCACCTCAACATCACTACCCTACAGGACAAGATCGAGCTCCTCCAAATGGACCTTGAGAGCTTGCATGAAGCCTGTGGCATGTGCAAGGGCCGCCTCATTAGCTCCTGGATCCAGCAAAAGGTTAGGCATATGGAGGGACACTTCTCCCCTTATCCGAACATGCACCAATCAGAATGGAAGAATCAGGGCATCAAGAAGGTTGGGCATCACGTCTTGCAGGGGCTCAAAGATTAGTGGGAGGGTGATGTTACCAGCCTCTGGGATCAGGTCTACCAATGTACCAGTGTAAGTTCTGGAACCAGCCATGTGTTTGCCTCATGTACAATTTAGGGTGACAGCAATTGTATGCCTTATGTTTGCCATGTGTTTAGCCTCGTATTTTGTGTCTGTACACCTCGTGGAGGCCTTGTGTTTGTTACCTCATAGATAAGGATCTGAGTAGTATATAAGCTTAACCTTGCTGTCCCTAAGATGGCAAGTTGAGTCTCCTGTCTATCAGGTTACCAATATACTTCTCTTCATCATTTACACTGTGGGTGGCTATAGGATCAAATCCTATCTAGCAGGAACCCTTACCAGGCAAAGTCTTGGACAACACTTCAGAGTCATCTCTCTCATCCTCATAATCAACTTAGTGCATCTTGAGCACTACTTAGCAGTCAGACTATCCCTTCGAGCTTAGTCTATTGTCGACTGCACTATGTGGTGGTGACAAATGGTGGAAGGACCATAGCATCATCTACCCCACACTTGTGAGGATAGCTCAAGACTATCTTGCCATCCCTGGCTCCTCTACTGCATCCAAACGTCAATTTTCCAGCACATGTCATATCAGCACAGACTTCTAAAACTGCATCACACCAGCCTTGTTCGAGGCTGTGCAAGTACTCAAGGGTGGGTATAAGGGCAGCATTATATCTGCTCACATTGAGATTGCTGCTCTTGCCAAGGAGCTCAAGTGTATGGTGGATGAGATTATTGTACCTAAGAAGCAGGCCAAGTAAATACCTCACGTTACATGTTGAAGCTCATTGTTTTAGTTTTTCATATTTCTGCCCACTGCTCTCTCCTACTAACGACTGACATTGCTGTACATTGGACTTGTTTGTTTTTTTGTGTCACTGCTTACTACCTGTTCCTGTTTGAAAATAAATCTTGTTTGTTACATTGATCAAACTGTTTGAGACTGGGTTCAAATGTGGTTTAGACCAAACCAAACCAATAGATGGAGAAACTGTCTCAAACTGAGTTTAAACCAAACCAAACCAAACTTCCCCAACACTAGTATGTGCACTATTGATCAGATGTGATATGAGTGAAAGATACTTGAATCAAAGTCCAATCAGTAGAGGAGCTAGTGACATGCTTGCTTAATGCTCAAGCTTAAGTGGTATACACCTGTGCCTTTAAGCAGGTAGACTAGGAGAGTCTTGAGAGAGATGAGATTGAGCAAAAGACTCTGACACAAGATAAACAAGAGAAGAAGGGGATAGACATATGGCAATCCCTTATCCTCTTAATCAACAGTGTGCAAGAAGCTGCAAGTTTAAGAATTAAGTCAAGCTTAAGGCTCAACTTCATACAGAAGGCTTCTTATATACAGGAGGGATTGTAATACTAAGAGTACCAATCCTAGGGTCCAGAACATGGCTGAGACACAGCCCATGAGTACAGAAGGCATCTGAGATGAGTCAGAACAAGTCACAGGCATAGCCAATAATACAAGGATCCTCAGGCAATCCAGAGAGCCTCATAGGGATATACCATACTTGTACTATGGATAGAATGGGTCAGGATGTGTATAGTAAAATTTTCACATAGGCCAAGTCCTTCAGAACATACTAAGAGTCTGTCCATGACAGTAGTAGTAGTATCAGTACCATACAGTAGCTATTGTAGGTCACACATAGTATCAGTACTTGAGGCAGCACATATCAGTACATCAGGCAGGAGTCATCAGAGTATAGGTGGCTATTCAGAAAGCAATACATACAGTAATCAGTCTGAGGCAAGACAGGGAAGTGAGTAAGCACAGTGGGGTAAGCAGTCCATAGTACAGTAAAAGGTGAAAAGTTTGTAACATGCCCTTAAGAAGTTTTAAAGTCTTGTTTTAGGTGTTACACTGGCACAACAAAGTCCAGCAATTATAGTGAAAGATATATAGCTCCACACTCACTTTCAACATCTATCCTGTCTTGAACTGGATCCCAACAGCCACACTCAAGGTCAGCATGATTGTCATTGATCAGTATATTTCAATACCAAATTGATTGTCTATGTACAGATGATCACCCGAAGGGATTATCACAGCGGAGAGCGCACCGGTAGATCCGGGTACGCTATCGGCCCGCCTCCTCTTGCTCGCCGTGATAACCCCGTTCTAAAATCAGTTTTGGTTTTGGGCCGTGCTAGCGAATGGGATTACAGTGATAACAAGGTTGCTGAAGTCCTTGACGGGGTCACATCACACTTAGTACCGCACTACTAAATACTCATGCGTCTCTCACCCCGAGAGCATGAAAAACTCGCCCTCCACCAGGTAATGCCAGGTGTCCGCTTCAACTCCTTCTTGGCTAATCATTCCTTATCGTCATGAACAGCTCGGCTTTCTTGCTCAAAGTCGACTAGCGAGAGGTCTACGCTTGAATAAGGCTGAAGCAACTGCCCTCATCGCTTCCCAGCTTCAGGAACGTATTCGCGATGGTGTTTATTCCGTAGCAGATCTTATGCAGCTGGGGAAGAAACTCTTAGGGAGACGCCATGTCTTGCCTTCTGTTCCAGCGCTCTTGCACGAAATTCAAGTTGAAGGTACATTCGGCGACGGGTACGTTAGTTGTTACATGATTCGTCTCTTGGCGATGTCTTGATTTTCGATGTAGCGTCTTTTTGGTCACTGTCCACGACCCCATTGCTTCAGAAGATGGTGATATAGCGGCTGCACTCTTCGGATCCTTCCTCCCGATCCCATCTAATGACCTCTTCCCTGTGCAAGATCTATCGCTCTATTCACGCGAGAAGCTGCCTGGTGCGATCATTGCGCGCAATGATGACATTACAATCAACAAAGGTCGTGAACGCATCCGTATACGCGTCACAAATACTGGCGATCGCCCCGTGCAGGTCGGTGATTTCTAAAGATACACTAACGTGATGTTGAATATCCACAGATTGGCTCGCACTACCATTTCATCGAGACGAATGCTGCTCTTTCATTCGATCGCGGTCGCGCATACGGAAAACGCCTCGACATTCCTGCGGGAACTGCAGTCCGCTTTGAACCAGGGGACATCAAGACCGTTACTCTTTGTGCAATTGGGGGCGCACAAATCATCTCCGGTGGCAATATGCTTGCATCTGGTCCCCTTAGTCAAGCTTCGCGAGACGTCATCCTTTCACAGTTACCGGGTCGCGGCTTCTTATCTATACCGGAACCAGGTGCGCAGGAGGTACGAGAGGATACGCTGATTAGCCGTGAAGCGTACATAGCCATGTTCGGGCCCACCACAGGAGACCGCGTACGACTAGGTGACACTGAACTTTGGATAGAGGTTGAGCGCGATGAGGTACGCTAACACCTTGACTCTCATATACCCATACACAATGTGCCTTGATCCCGTGCAGGCAGCATACGGTGACGAAGTCAAATTCGGTGGAGGTTAGTCCTACATCTTCAGAACCTAGGGTTCGCGTTCCTTACTTGCCAGCAGGCAAATCTATCCGCGAAGGCATGGGACAAGCAACGAATCGTCCAGCGTCGGAGGCGCTCGATCTTGTCATTACGAACGCTCTCATAGTTGACTGGTCTGGGATTTTCAAGGCAGGGATGCCCTTCTTTCGAACGACCGTCCCCTCTAATGCACCCCTGGTCTAGGCGGATATTGGTGTCAAGAATGGATCTATTGTCGGTCTTGGAAAGGCTGGCAATCCAGATGTTATGAATGGTGTTCATCCATCTCTCGTAATCGGCTCAAGTACCGAAGTAATCGCAGGCGAGAAGCTTATAGTCACCGCTGGCGCTGTCGATGTACACGTCCATTACATCTCACCGACCCAGGTTATAGAGGCACTCGCCTCGGGTACAACAACGATGATCGGTGGAGGAACTGGTCCCAGCGCTGGCACGAACGCAACAACGTGTACACCAAGCCCATTCTATATACAACATATGTTGGCCGCTACAGATACCCTACCGATGAACTTTGGCTTCACGGGGAAAGGAAATGATGCAGGCCCATCCGCCTTGGAGGACATAGTCAAAGCTGGCGCCGCAGGCTTGAAGCTACATGAAGATTGGGGTTCTACCCCAGCGGCTATCATTAACTGCCTGAACGTGGGAGATGCTTATGATGTCCAGGTTTGTGATGGTTATAAGCAGTAGCGCCGACCTGCGTTCAATATCACGCCAGGTGAATATACACACGGACACATTGAACGAATCTGGTTTTGTGGAGAGTAAGTCTTATATAGGGTTGGTTTTATTTTTGTTCATTCCATGTCAGCAACAATCGCCGCGTTTGGAAAACGTACCATCCATACATACCACACCGAAGGAGCAGGTCAAAAACTATGACTTTCAGCCATTTACGGGTCTGACGGTTGTTTAGGTGGTGGGCATGCCCCAGACATCATCACAGTTTGTGGACTCAATAATGTCTTGCCCTCATCCACAAACCCGACACGACCCTACACAAACAATACCCTCGATGAGCACTTAGATGTGTGCTTATTCTTATTCTAACTACCACACTCTTGACTGTTAGAACAGATGCTTATGGTTTGCCATCACTTGGACAAGTCAATTCCGGAGGACCTGGCTTTCGCTGAGTCACGGATACGTGCGGAGACGGTCGCAGCTGAGGATGTGCTCCATGACACCGGTGCGATTTCGATGATTAGTTCAGACTCGCAGGCCATGGGCCGTGTTGGTGAGGTAATAAGCAGAACATGGCGCACAGCAAGCAAGATGCGTAGCTTCCGCGGACCGCTCACTGTGTTGGGTGATACCGATGGTCGCGATAACGCTCGCGTCAAACGATACATTGCAAAATACACCATTAATCCGTACGTACTTAAGGCTTTCACCAACCCACCTTACTAAAAAAAACTTCATCCAGCGCAATCACTCACGGAATCTCGCACTTGGTGGGCCAGATCGCTGTTGGATCATTAGCCGATCTCGTCCTTTGGAAGCCGGAGAACTTTGGGGCTCATCCTGAGATGGTACTCAAATCCGGCGTCATTGTTTGGGCACAGGTACTGCTCTTAACAGACTCAGCATTCACCACTCTAACACTCTCTGTAGATGGGTGATGCGAATGCATCTATTCCCACTGTACAACCATTCTTCGGCAGGCCGATGTGGGGTGCGCACCCGCATTCCGCCGCACGCAATTCTGTCAGTTTCGTTTCTAAGGCGTCTATTGAGTGTGGAAAGGTTGCAAGTTACGGGCTCAAAAAGCGCGTGGAGGCTGTGCATGGATGTCGTCACGTTCGAAAGTGCGACATGAAATGGAACGATGCAACTCCCCGAGTTACCGTCGACCCGGAGAGTTACGAGGTTCGTGCCGATGGGGAGCTCGCCGACATCGCCCCAGCAGAAAGCTTACCGCTAACGAGGGTTTACAACATATTTTGAGGCAGAGGCTTTGAAACCAATTTTTGACATGTGCGACTATAGGAGGATGGATTTGCAACAGAATAGGAGTTTGTTTGTACAACACTGGGATGTGCCAGAATCATAAGCTTCTCCCCGTTGGCCATTGCATGCAGATCTTTCCTTTCTATACAATGTCGCCCAAACCGCTTCACTTAATACATGGCGACGGAACTCAGACCGTTATCAATGGAAAAGTTTTGTATAAGTTCCTATCTATTCAAAGCTTTAGTGATTCTAACCCCACATTCTTCCCATCTTAGCCATCAACTTGTGACCGCTACCACATGTGGCATGTTCATGATTGCCAAACTTGTTGCGGTAGGGTGGTTCCGAAAATGACCGCAGCCAGTGAGACTGCCACGAGCACGACATACACCAATCCGCCACCTACATACCCCTCTGAAAAGGACAGGGAAAATAGTGAAGTGGTAGTCGCAGGACCAATCGCGCGAATAATGGAAACGAGTAGCTGAGCAATCCCGTTTGTCGCACCTAAAGACGCACGATTGGGAGATGCAGCAGAGATGTAGATGAAGATACAACCTGTCAAATCCAGATTAACTCTACGGCATTCCATTACTAGGAGTCATGATGTCGTACCGTAGCACGAGCCCAGACCGAGAGCAAACACGACCTGAAGTGCAACAACAGAGTACACGATCGGGCCAACACCATAGACACGAGCCAAGGCATTCATCACTGGGAAGAGCGCAAACATGGGAATCGCACAACATAGACCACCGACAAATAACCTCTTTGTACCCCATAGAGAGTGGGCACGCACGAAGCAAGTAACCTGAAAGATCCCATTGAGTGCGCCAAAACACGCAAGAATCTTTCCGATCGATGGTGGGGCGAGGCCGAGGCCACCATTATCAATGGGCGTGCTGAAGAACAGAGGTTGCATCGCTCGATACGCGATGTCGAGCAGCGCGAGGGTTGCATAGTTAATCACGGCCAGGAGCACCCGCCGCGTCATCAAGTGGCGCAGAGGATATGGCTTGTCGGCGTCATCTATTGAAGCGCCATCGATCGTCGAGAGTTGAGACCTTCTTGTAAAAAGACCACGAAGAGTTATTGGAGAGGGGACTGTCTAAAAGTGCAAACAGTGGATCCGAGTCGAACAAAAAATGGATTCGAAGCCTACCTCCCGTAAGAACACGAATGTCAAGACCCACGCAAACGCCGAAAAAGTCGCAGAGACGGCACAAGGAAGGAAGTACGGGTACTTCTTTAGGAACCCGGAATTTCCGAAGGTATCCGGAAAGCGCTCCGTTGGGCGTGACAATGACCCTCCGATAGTCGGGCTACAGAAACAGGTCACATCTCTGACCTCTAGGAGGGGAATCCTACTTACCCAAGCGCCCCACCGATGGACCAAGAAATTGGCATATACGCATAGACTTGCGGAAGGTTCGTGGGGTCGGTGATCTCCGCGACGATGCTTTTGATAACGCCAACGTTGCCATTGAGAGCCCCGTTGAGACTCCGGCTACAATATATTATCAGCGGAATGACGGAGGTATGATAGAATTGTGTGCACATGCCTAAAAACTGCACCCCAATATGTAGTCGAGAGTCCGAAGCTGTACATGGATAAGGATAGGCCAAAGAGTCCCATGAGAATGATTGGCCTCCGGCCAACGACGTCGGAGAGCCTACTCCAGTGTAATATCGTAAGGGCTTGCGTAGCAAAGAATATAGATTGCTGGAAAATGTTATGAGCTGGGGGGACAGATTGACTGCAGGCATACCATCAGGCCAACGTAATATCCTACACGGGACTCATCTCCATTCGTAATCCCAACGTTACGAACGAACTATCGAGGATGTATGAGAAGAAAAGAATGGAGTCGGCACGAAGTGACGAACCTCGGGTGTGAAAGGGTATATGACCTGGGATGTGAGTGGCTCTGCAAGCTGGAGAACGAGCAAAATCCAAATTTGAGCCCATGGAACAGGGGAAGGCGGTTTCTTTAGGAGAGGAGTCTCCTCATCAGGGGCAACTTCATGGCGAGTCGTCGTCGCTACGGGCATGCAAGGTGTTGGTTGTTGAAATTTTGAAGAAGGGTCGAAACAATTTTGGGAGTCTGGTTGAGCCCATCGATCGAGACGGTCTTATGTATGCAGTGGGCCCTTGTTTAGCCGAACGGAGTCCACCAGTTGGTACAATTGGCCCTGATGCTGTATTGAATATCATCGTCAGTTTTCGGAGTCGGCGGCCGAAGAACCGAGGCACAAGGATAGGTAGCTTGACCGAAAACCCGCTCGTTATGCAATCAACAATCTCATAATAGGTAAGTTCAAACCCAACGCAACAGGAAACGGTGTGGGCGGGCACTGGGCGGGCAAACCGACGATCGCGCTTGCCGACTGTTTTTCCTTTAATATCGCTCACGTGGATCGTGTCGGCCCATTCGGCCGTGTCCACAGCTTCTTCACTCCAACGTGGGTCTCGGGCGGAGCTTCGGTGGCTGTCTAGATGACAAACGTGCGGGTAATTCGCCATGTAAGAGTACGGCAGGTCAAAAGGCACAATCCCCACGTGGGGCGCGCGCTCAATAGATGCAGTAGTTTTTCACGACCTTTCATACCATTCAAAGGCCTAGAATTCCCTACTTGCGCTTGACAATACACAAGGGATGATGCTCCCCAGCTGGCGAGCTGGCGCAATGGTAGCGTGCTAGTTTCCGGCGCTAGCGGTTCTGGGTTCGAGTCCCAGGCTCGTCGTTTTTTTGTATCTTATGCTTTGTGCCATTTTACATTTCGAAATACAGGTCTCTATGCGCTATTTGTGTTTCGATGCTTTGGATGTTTTGGATTGGATTGATACGACGCCGGGTGTTAGGTGTTGGTGTTGTGCTTACGCTTACCTAAGTCGCGTCTCTCTCATGGAGGCGCGCGCACGCGTGAAACGAAACAACTCTCGCTAAACCTGAACCATGGCTTTCTTCGGGGCAGCTTCCTCAACCGCGAATGTCTCTTCATCTCCAGAAAAGGATATCGAAGTCGCAGACCCTCCTCCAGACTCGATCTCGTCTCTTTCTTTCTGTCCCGTCGCAGACTTCCTTGCTGTTGGGAGCTGGGACAACAATGTCAGTTGCCTCTGCTATGATCCTTCGCATTTATCTGCTAATGGCACCACTAGGTACGGATATACGAGGTAGGGCAGAACGGTCAGACGCAAGGAAAGGCGATGTATGCGCACCAAGCGCCAGTGCTGTCAGTCTGTTGGAATAAAGTAAGCACATTCGCTGAACTGGATCGAGTTCCTTCCAAACCACGCTTCACAGGAAGGGAACAAGGTCATCTCTGGTGGTGGTGACAATGCCGCGCGTCTCTACGACATTCAAACTGGGCAGGCGCAGCAGGTCGCCCAACACGATGGGCCGGTCAAGGTTGTCAAATGGCTCGAGACGCCTCAGGGCGGCATTCTTGCCACTGGCTCCTGGGATAAAACAATCAAGGTGGGCCATGTTCGCCTCTCCCGTGCTAAGCCCTAACCCCGCATCTGATTGTAGTACTGGGACATGCGCACCTCAAATCCTGTCTCGACTGTGCAGCTGCCCGAACGCTGTTACACGCTTGACGTCTCTTACCCGCTCATGGTGGTTGGCACTGCAGAGCGCCACGTTCAGATTTTTAATCTCACAAATCCCACGACCCCGTACAAGGTGCGACCTAGACGCTTGGGCGTATGTTGCAAGCTGACACTCGCCTCGTAGACAATGATGTCGCCATTAAAGTGGCAAACACGTGTGATATCCTGTTTTACTAACAATGCTGGCTTCGCCATGGGCAGCGTAGAAGGTCGCGTGGCTATCCAGTATGTTCTCCGATACCACATCTATCACCTTGGCTTTCCCATGTACAGTTACTCATACCTTATTTGTCCCCAGATATGTCGATGAGAAGGATTCACAGTCCGTGGTTTCTCACTTGATGTGTCATCGAGCAATCTTCTGACAAGTCACGTATAGGAATAACTTCTCTTTCAAGTGCCATCGGCGCGACCAAACACCAGCAGCTAAAGACCAATCCCTCGTGTTTGCGGTGAATGATATCAACTTCCATCCCATACATGGTACATTCTCCACCTGCGGTAAGATTTGTCTCTCATTCTTTCTTCAATTCCTTTCCCTTTTGAACACCCGTACTACTACAGGGTCGGACGGAACGATCAATTTTTGGGACAAGGACTCACGCACACGGTTGAAGAGTATTTAATTTCCCTTAAACCTCGCGTTGCGTGCATTGATAACCACTTATCTGTGATAGCATTCGACCCGTGTCCTGGCCCCGTTTCTTCGTCCGCATTCAGCCGCAACGGGTCGATCTTTGCGTATGCTATTTCGTATGATTGGTCGAAGGGCCATTCGGGTAATACTCCCGGACACCCGAACAAAATTATGTTGCACCCAGTCAAGGAGGATGAAGTGAAGAAGCGTGCAACAAAGCGGTAATGAGCTGCACCGCACCGCTCTACTTAACACCTTCCCATGCTATGTTTTGTATATTGCCCACATGTATGGTCTCCACATCTTGCACTCCTGCAGCAATGGAAGCTCGACGCGTTTCATTACCATGATTTTTTACTTAAATCGAGTGTTGATCGATGTTCGTACACTTGATTCCACCACGGTGGTATCGAATCCGTCCGCCCGTAACTCTCATATTAGTAGGTTAATAGATATGCAATACTGACGTCGAATCGTAATCGTATGGTAAGACGGTCAATTATGATCATGAACTATTCCTCCTTCGCTAGCGCTTCTTTCTTCTTGCTCTCCTTGGCTAGGAGTGCCTCGAGCAGAGGATCGAGCTCTGATGATGGCTGACGGTAAGAACCTCCCCATCTATCTGCCCAAGTGAAATATTGCCCGTAGTTCACGGTAAAGAAGAGATGATGTAAGGTGTGATGCGCCGGCCCATTGATGATATTCTCGAGAGGATGTCCGGTGATCATGTCCGAGTCGTGAATCTGTCGCATAACGTTAAACCCGAGTTGTCAGGACGACGGAACAACAGAAAACGTACAAGGATACTCCAGAAGTTCACAAAAACAAAAAGACCCAGGTAAAGCCAACGATGCAGCGGGAAAATGAAGATGAACAAATGATATGGCACAGATTGCAGATAACCATCGAGAGGATGAAACGCATGGGAAGCGAAGGGAGTCGGAACTGCGGACTATGGTGAGGGGAGGTGAGAACCGGAAAGGAAGGGACGCACCGAGCCATTTGTGGTGAGGCTTATGAACGTACTTGTAGATCAACGGATGGTGCAGCGTGCGATGCACCCAATATATGCAGTAGTCAGTGAAAACCAAGAAACTATATAGCAATCCCCATGTCAGAGTAAGGCCCACGACGATATCGGACGGCGCGACTCACAACGGTATTGAAAATATTAAATAGGCAAGACCATAGTCATCCACATTGTCGTACAACTTGGAGTACCCCCGAACTTCGGCTTGAAACCAAGGTAGAGTGAGGAGTGTCATGCCTGGGAAAGCGCGCAAACTGCATTGGATTTCAAGCTTGACTTGATTTTTGAGAAAGCGAGGATGGTTCATCATATCATGATTGAAGATAAATTGGTAAGAGAGGCCAGCAAATATTAAGTAGAGGAAAAAGATGCCAGTCAAGGTGATGATGGAAAGAGAGACTAGCTGGCGGAGAATATAGTCGCGAGGCCATGCGGAGATAGGAGTGAGGATGGAGGGGTCGAAAGTGGATGGTAATGGTGGATGTGGCAAGAGAGAGACGAGGCGACGCCACGATGTCGGCTGTTGAAGGGAGGGGAACGCAATCGGAGTGAGGCTTGATTGGGAAATATTAACCACCTCTGGAGGAGGGACAAAGACGGATGCTGGGACTATGAAAGCCCACGCCTTGTCCAGGAGATACTCATCTGCGATGCTCAAGACGAGGTCCATCGGTGTATCACGGGCAAACTGGCTCAGCCCCTGTACCGTATTTATTTGTCCTTGGGAATTAGAAAAAGTCAGGCCATTCCGGCCTCTCACAAAGGCGATTATGCGAACGCTCAGGCGTCTGCTGATTAATAATAATGTGCCTCTGACTCTACCCTACTCGACTCCGTCGCCATGGCATTGTCCGTGTCCATCCAAGCCTCGGAGGAGGCACCCACTGACAATTGCGGAACTACCAGTGCCCGTGCCCTCACTTTTGTTCGATCCATTTACTTCACCCTCACGAAATCCTTGATCGACGAGCTTTTACAACGGCCGGAGAATGCCGGTTGCGCCAAGAACACATGTCCGGCACCACGGCTGAGTTGAATCAATCCGAATTACGGACCCGAACACGAGTAACCCACCTAGGCATAAACCTCACAAACCACCACCATGACATGGTACAGGACGTGTTGCTCGTTGTATGGGTGATTGTCAGCGCTTTCTCCAGAGGAGTCAACATTCAGTCAATTGTACTTCCATTGCATTGCTCGTGGCGGTTCGCGATCGCACAATGGCAACAGGTGCCCCAAACATGCTAATTGTTCTGCTGCCGTGCTGTTAATGCGTGGATACGGCCTTCAACTATCCATTATCCATTACTCAACACGTAGCCGAGGGCCAACATTTGGCACAAAAACAGACTATGCCGTCCCCCGAGTGTGCCGTGTGTCCAGATGTGGCTGTGGCTAGTCCTCTGTGCCTCTGGTTGCCACCCTTTTGGAGAATTCGTATAAAAGGTCTTTGCCCCACGTCTCTGTGCTTTCACCCCCCCCAAACCTCTCGCTCCTTTACTCTTTTACAGGCTGGGTCCTGTTCTCGTTTCGTGAATAACACATTACTATCTTGGACCGGCGCCATGCAGCTCACTCCTTCCTTCATTTTGCTTCTGGGAAGCATATTTGCAATGACACTTGATACATACGCCATTCCCCTAACGCGCCAACAAACTGGAGTCGTGACGCTGTCGCTCAAGCGAACTCCCATGCGACGCGACCTCCATCCCCACATGGTCAGTACAGCCCTTCAGAAGAGAAAGAGAAAGTTGGGCTTAATATCTTTGAACAAACAACAGCTCCTCCACATGCACGGTGCCCGGGCACAGAGGCGCCTCGCTCGAATGACGGGTCGCGAGGTGCCCTCTGCCGAGATACTTCTCGATCGACGAACGGTCCATGAGGCCCGCCTTAATAGCCGCAACCCAGCCCGTGTCGGTTACGCTGGTGCCAAACTGGGTAACAACAATGGCCCTAACGTAGCCTCCACGTGCGCGTTCTTCCTCCATTCTTACTTTATTGTCCTCACGTACCATATGCCCCCAGCGGAGACACTCCCAGTGTAGATGCCAGTGTGTTTGCTGCTGATGCCCCAGGTGGAGGCTTCAGCTCCGTAGATGAACAGGCCGTGCAACAAAGCTCCCTTACCCCTGCTACCACGCCCCAAACTGCAAACTCACTTGGACTTGCCATCCAAGCTGATGATGTAGGCTATGTTGCCGTTGTCCAGATGGGCTCACCGCCTCGGGAATTCAATCTCCTGATGGATTCCGGCTCGGCTGATCTCTGGGTCGGCGCAGAAGGGTGTAAATCCGACGACGGAAACAATTGTGTGAGCTCGTCCTCGGAAAGGTTCATCTTTCCGTACTAACCCTTCTCCATCGTATAGGGGAACCACGTGTTTCTCGGGTCACAGTCCTCATCTTCGTTCGTAGATACCCAGAAGCGTTTCAACGTAACCTACGGCTCTGGGTCCGTAGACGGAAATATTGTAACCGACAACGTCGTCGTCGCTGGGCTGCAACTCCCTAATCACACCTTTGGCGTGGCCAAACGAGAAACCGTAGACTTCTCGTCTGATAAGACACGTTTTGATGGCATCATGGGGCTGGCCCAGAGCTCTCTCTCGGAACAAAGAACCCTGACTCCCGTGGAATCGCTTGCCAAGGCAGGCTTGATTCGAGACGCCATAACCTCGTTCAAGCTTTCGCGTCTCGCTGATCAAAAGAATGACGGCGAAGTCACTTTTGGGGGGTTGGACACGAGCAAATTTGACCCCAAAACCCTCGTCACACTTAATAACATCAATACGAAGGGCTTCTGGGAGGGGTCGATCGATGCTGTATCGGTGAATAACAACGATCTAGGTCTCAATCGTCGTACCGCAATCCTGGACACTGGTACCACCCTCCTTATTGCACCCCAGGCAGATGCCCAAGCCATCCATAAGGGTATTCCTGGGGCTACAGATAACGGTGATGGCACCTTCAATCTACCGTGCACGACCAACGCAAGTGTTGCGCTGAAGTTTGGGGGGCAGACCTTCGCGATCGACTCTCGTGACATCGTGTTCGCCCCTATTGATCCGAACAACCTCGCAGGGAACTGCGTTTCAGGGATTATGACTGGTCAACTTGGTGGCTCAACTCAATGGTTGGTAGGGGATGTCTTTCTCAAGAACGCATATTTCTCCACGAATGTTGGAAATAATACGATCCAGCTTGCGAAACTTATTTAGACTCGTAGTCCCCTAACATTAACCCTACACTCCCTTCAATAATACTATCCCGTAACCCAACGTTAGCCATGTGCCCTCAATCAATACTTTGTTTGATCTTCTCACTTAATTCCGGCTCAAGCGCTACAAAAATTAGATACATTGTACATATACCTTAACATAGTTCATACCCTCTTTTTTCAAAACACATGTTTTGTGGGAGTAACCCAATGCATTTGCAAGCTTGCTGATCTAAAGAACTGTACGGACTAACCCAAAAATAATGTTGACATACACCGATCTCATTGAACACCCAATGGCAGACGAGCGGAGTTGGAAACACGCTCAGCATTTGTCTTGTCGTCGCCTTTAGCAACGCAGCCAGATCGATACCTGATCGGCTGAGTGTAAGTTACATGTATGCGGCGACGCTTGCAAGGGAAACACGTTACTCGGGTTACTAATTCTGCTACTCAAGCACCCAAACACAAGGCCAAGTCGCCGACTACGGGGCTTAGATACCAGAGTACCCCAAAGCTACTATGCTTATTCCTACTGGATCCTATTCGAGTACGGGTGAGCTTTGTTACGTCCGAGGCAGATGGGTCGCCGTAGACAATACCATGGAACCTTTTGATGCGACTGTCACGGGTGCCTGGCCGAGATACCCCTTGCCTCTGTCCATCACAATTCCCTGATTTGCCTTCATAGTTTGCGACCTGTAATTCGTTTGGATACTGCATGCGCTTGCAAACACAGTGGGCTGCTCATAGCTTCGTTGTGTCAGGAACAAGCTGAATAATAACAGTGGTCAAATACTCGCATGTACTGAAAGTCGTCTTTCCTGCAATTCTATCTCACGAAAATGACCCTGAAGTCGTGATACTGTGTATTCTCAGACGAGCCGGGAATTACTCGAAATGTCCGCAGTGTTGTGCGTATAGTTCAGTAAAGACGTTAAGGCAGGAATCTGGATACCTAGGGCACGAGGTATGCAGTATTCATCGCAAAATGTAACTCGGGACCCCGGAGGAAAAACTGCACGGCGTTGAAAGTAATCAAATGTCTAGAACCGAGTAAAGAAGCAAGGTCGCGAACCGCAAGAACAAGACAAGCATGCTTGACGAGCACAGATTGGCTGGATTCCAATACCAATGTTGGAATATGATGCAGCGACACTGCAATCGCGCTCAGATAACACGCCGTTCACATCTCGTTTCATCGTGAATTCCCCGGCAATCGAGACTGCAAAATGGCATGGCGCACTTCTTGCACTTGTAGTTTCCCCAATACCCACAGACCGAACAAAGAGGCCGCTTGGGTTTCTTTGATGGTGCGGCGGCGGCGGTAAGATAAGTTGGTATCGAAGAAGGGAGGCTGGTGATTCCCTAACCCATGGGAATTATCAGGCACTCCAGGGAATAGGGCGTAGGTCCACTCACAGATTCCTCGATAAGCGTGGCAAAGTTTTTCCTGTAGAGAATAGCTGTGCGAATGTTCATGTTCGTCTTCTTCCTCTTCGTGCCAGGTCCAGAGAGCTGTCGTTTGTCCGAAACGGTCTGGCGTGCGCGCCCCTTGGCGGACTTCCCGGTTTGATCGTCTTCATCCATACCGAGATAAGAGCTAGATGGCTCTGCATAGTTGGAGCGCTATTCGCAAGATAACTTTCAATGAGATAATGGGTCGGAAGCGAGCCGCAAGGGAATGAACGCACCTCGAGCTCGTCAAGATGGCGCTTGGTTCGTTTTGCAATGGTCTCTGCGTCGAGGGGCTGACTCTCTTGAGCCCTTCTCACCGCTACCGAGACTATGTGAGGATATGACGGAACATTCGGAGGGTTTAAGGCGTACGTTGTCTCCGAGGCATGTCAAAAGCACAGCAAGTGGTAATAAATCGCTTGTTTACAGGAACGGCCGAGAAGGTCGGCCGAGCGCCAGTGGTGCCAGCGAACGAGATCGTTGTTAATCATTTCGCCATCGAGTCCCACGAGTATTTCAATGAAAGACCGTCCCTTCTCTAAACACTTAACTTTGTATCCCCTCTCCTATCACTAACGATGTCCCATCTACCCCACAATCAAGGTCTCATTAGAGACTACGAATTGCCAACTCCGGAGCCAGATTCACCGTTTCGTCCTCGCAAGCCGTACCGCTTCGGTACCCTTTGTGCAACGGTCGATAATCCCGACCAAAAGGATCAATACGGCTCGAGTTCAGTCCCCATATACCAGACTGCTACATTCAAGGGCATCGATGGTCAATATGACTACACAAGGGGCGGAAACCCCACCCGCAGCCATCTTGGTGAGTATCGTGGTTCTTTCTGCCGGGCAACGATCCGACGCATTATCCAACCTACAGAGCACCACATCGCCAAGATATCCTCGGCAGCTCATGCGTTCGCCGTCTCCTCAGGGATGTCCGCTCTCGACGTCATCCTCCGTCTTCTCAAGCCAGGTGATGAAGTCATCGCTTGCGATGACCCATACGGTGGCACGAATCGCCTACTTAACTATCTCAAAACCCATGGCGGCCTCATCGTCCACCATGTCGACACTACTAACCCCGCTAATCTTCAACAGTACATCAAAGCTGGAAAAACTGCTATGGTACTTCTGGAGAGCCCCACTAACCCGCTCCTAAAGATTGCCGATCTTGCGACCATTGCTGCTCAAGTTAAGCAACGAGCTCCAGATGCCCTAGTCGTGGTCGATAACACCATGATGAGCCCTTACCTGCAAAGGCCACTGGAATATGGCGCGGATATAGTGTATGATAGCGCAACAAAGTACCTTAGCGGTCATCACGATCTAATGGCAGGTATAATTGCCTGCAATGATGATGACCTTGCCAAGGTGCGTCATTAGCTCTCCTATTCTGTATGGGGAGTTCACAGACCGTCTTTGTAGCAAATAGCATTCGTCATCCTCTCGACCGGTAGCGCTCTCACCCCCTTCGACTGCTTTCTCCTTTTGCGTGGTGTCAAGACACTTGCCATTCGCATGGACCGTCAGCAGACTTCTGCAATGGCCGTGGCTACGACACTGGACCGACTCGGTTTCAAGGTTCACTACCCCGGCTTAGCGAACCATCCTGGGAGAGAGATCCATGAACGTAACGCAGACGGTTATGGCGCGGTGCTCTCTTTTACCACCGGGGATAAAGCACTCTCTGAACGCATTGTCGGCGCTACGCGTCTCTGGGGAATTTCGGTCTCCTTTGGTTGCGTCAACTCTCTGATCAGCATGCCCTGTGTCATGTCGTACGTGATACGTCTGTTGACTTTGATTACGTTCTGACGTCTACGCAAATAGCCATGCATCCATTGATCCAGCTGTGCGTGCGGAACGTGGCTTGCCTGAGGACCTCATTCGCTTGTGTGTTGGTATCGAAGATCCGGTGGACCTCATCGATGACCTTGAGCATGCTCTTCTCGAGGCCGGGGCTATCACCGTCTCTGCGGGCGCCGATCAACACCAGTTTGTGCGCGCCACACTTTCTCGCGGAGGAGTCGCTATTAGCCGCGCAGTAGAGAAACTCACCTATAATGAGCATCCGACGAGGAAAAGAGAGGATCGCGAATGGTTCGTCAGTGCACCAGGAAAGGTTATTTTGTTCGGAGAACATGCCGTTGTTCACGGTGTTGTGAGCAACATTCGTTTTTGCTTTTCACCGCCCCTGGTTTTGATGCCCCCGTAGACTGCGATCGCAGCCGCCGTCGGCTTACGTTGTTATGGTCTTTCCTCACCCCGCCACGATGGGAAAGTTTCGTTGCGCTTCATCGACTTGGACAACTTCTCTCACGAATGGGTCCTTGATGACCTGCCATGGGATGCCGTTGCATCTGTTAGTGTGGGCGACCCTCACCCAGACGCACTCGATCAAGGACTGGTCGATGCAATTCAACAGCGGGGACTTCCGTCCAACATAGAGCAGAACGCGCAGGCCAAGGCCGCCGCGGTAGCGTTCTTGTACCTGTATATGGTAATGACACACGGAGGCGAAAGGTAACTTCCTTTGCTCTTTTACGCTTGACGGTTAAGCAGTCCGGCTGACATTCGTTCAGGCCCTCGTTCAGTTTCGCCGTAAGATCAACGTTACCCGTTGGCGCGGGTCTCGGTAGTTCCGCCTCCTTCTCCACCTGCGTTGCAACAGCACTGCTCCTTCTGCACCAGCGCATCTCGTTACCCCCACTCCCTGAGCCATCTCGCACCCCCGATGAGCAAGCACAAGACCCTGGCCATGTACATGTGTCTCATGAAGGACGTCGCGCTCTCCCACGCCAAGTTGCCGACGAAGTGAATCATTGGGCTTTCGTTGCAGAGAAGATCCTACACGGAAATCCCAGCGGAGTGGATAACTCAGTCGCTGTCTTTGGTGGAGCGCTTGCGTATACCAGACCCGGGTTCGGACGGAAGAGTGGCATGGAAGGAATTCAAGGGTGAGTCAGAACATGTGGTGCCCATGATAAATTGCTAATCTGGCCGGATACCGATGCAGCTTCAAGTCTTTCCGATTCTTACTGACGGATTCTCGCGTTTCCCGGGACACAAAGAAACTTGTAGCCGGAGTTAGCGCGAAGAAGCTTGCAGTTAGTCTCCTTGTCATGTATACCCTGCTCCGTCCCGATGGTCTGATTTTAATGTAAACACAGGAGCCTGCGGTTGTCGAGCACATCCTCAACTCAATCCAGAGCATCAGCGATGAGGCTCACCGTGCGCTCGGCGACGCAGAACTGCCACGGGACGCGCTGCTTTCTGCTCTTGCTGCACTCATCACAGAGAACCATGCCCATCTCGTTTCCCTTGGCGTCTCTCATCCCGTACTCGAAACGATCCGAGCACAGACCGCTGCGGAGCCATATCGCTTGAGCACTAAGTTGACAGGCGCTGGTGGTGGCGGCTGCGCTGTTACTCTTATCCCAGACGGTGGGCTGTTATTTTTTAGCTCTTCGATTCTTTACTGACACCGAACAAAAGATGTGAATGAGAGCATTCTGCATGCCCTCACGGGGGTGCTTACTAGCTCAGGATTCCATCCATACCTGACTTCTGTCGGTGGAAGCGGATTAGGCATCCTCTCACCATATGACCCCGCGAACTATGCGATCACTTCACCGAATGGGGAAAGCTCGGATCACCAGTCCTCGCTGCGTGAAGCGTTTGAGGCGCGAGGAATCAATGAGCTCACAGCGTGGGCAGAGCAGCGTGGGCGATGGTTGTACGTGTAGACGATGTGATTGCGCCGTTTGAACTGTTGTGTACTCTCTTCATCACGAGTGGCGATAGTTCCTGGCTGGAAATCGACCGGTTTTAGATTCGTAGAGGCGTGGTAGCCTGTCTCACAGCCTCACAACGACATTGTACATCAGGTCTAGATTTTTGGCCTGAGTTATAGTACGTTCCGGATACGCTGTTTCTGCGAGGCTGCTACCAGTGTTATACGGAAAAGATCCCAGTTGCAAGGACTTCGCTTAACACCACTTCGTGCGATTGTCAACCAGTGTGGCCCAAGCTCTAAGACTTGATAGAGGGTGTACCTATTGATCCCTCATCACATCCGTCTGCCTCTGCCACCAAGTCATTATGCCACGCAATTCATGGACGGGCAGAAATGATGACAGAACAATGTTGCACCCATCAATGTATTCGTTTCAGTGTTCGTTAGAGGTGCTACCATATACAGAGATATGTCGGCGCTTTATAATCGTAGTCTTATCTCGATAACGCATTAACACTTTATCAATCAAAGGGCGCACATGGCGCAGTGCTCACAGACTCAGGAGGTCTCCGGTATTGTTTGACCGCTCATGACTCCTCTGCACTGGGTGGATGGAACGGAACTTAAGTTGCGGGCGCGCTCGCCCGGCACAACTACACAAGTACTACAGATATGTGATCTGGAGACCTGTATGGAATAATGAACGGTTACTTGTGGTAGCCAGGGGACACGTACAGGAACTATATCCGTTTCGTCTTCAACTTTGGTATCCTATGTCCTTGTATCTCCGGAATTTTAAAACGTCTGCGTGGCGGTGTGCCAGATCGTGCCTATAATACCAGGGAGAGGTGTGCTCGGACCTGACGGCCCGCAGCCAAGGCAGTGCGGTGAATGCCGCTCGCCGCTCTCCTTTGCCTCTCCCACGCGATTCTGCGGTGCTCACCGCCACTACCCATAGTAATCGAGATTCAGTATTTGTACTTTTCCACAGCTCCCACCGGTGATTGCTTTTTGACGAGGGCACTGTCGACAATGCAGGAGCAAGCTTTGCTTTCACCACCAGTTTCACCTGCCGGGGACGATTCTTCGTCATACCGTTTCATTGGCTCCTCAATAGCAAGGAGTTAGAAATGTCCACGTAGAACACCTTACAATGAGTACATCAGCGATTCTATTATTGGAGAAATGAACAAATGATGATGTTGCATCTGCAACAACAGTAAAAAGAATCCGTTCCATCTACCATCAGATCCTCGCTTATGAGCATATGATAAATTATTGAGCCATTAGAGAAAAGCTGCGTATTCAAGTGAAGACTAAGACTAAAATCTTGCGTATGTAGTAATGATACTAAATATGAAAATATTACAGTAACGAGTCATAAAGGCGGGTATGAATACAGTGATTGGTAGTGCATAGGTTGAGAAATCAAAATCAGTCGGAGTCATTGTCACTGTCGTCCCTTCGCGGGCTCAATATGACTAGACGTGTGCGCTTGATCTCGTCGTGCAGGGGACCGAAATAACGATTTGTTTCAAAGCTCCATTCGAGATTCCCGATGGGCCAATTCTCCATCGCACGTACGTACAGCCGCACATCAGCATCGATTTGAGGGCTGAACGATGGCAACCGCTTGCGGTCCGCGAGATAACGTTCCATGAGTTCGGCGTAGTGCGCGCCAATGAGATCACTGGCGGTCTGTAAATCACAGCCCTGGGCCTTCATTAGGACGGTGACGATGTTGTTACCCCTGTGACCTTTTGCCTGTTCCATGTTATATGAATATACGTCCTGAGGCTCCTGAGTTAGACAACAATATCGGGTAGAGAAGCGAAACACACACGTTTGCCCAACAGACCATGTCGGCAGCGGCCCAATAAAGACTTTCGAATACGGCGTCTTCGAAAACCTCGTCTGGAAGGTCGATACCAAGGCTGTATTCAAAGAGTCCAAAGCAAAGCCGGATTGCGCTGTTTTCGCGGCGAAGGTGCTTGAATGACTCCATATCCAAAACCACGCCGCGCTCCCGGTATTCAGCTTCTAGCGCCACACACTCGATGTAGTCCTCGCAGTGTTTGAGAAAGCGCTGGAATGAGTGATGCCCTGAGGTGCGCGCGAGTCGTGCACGAAATCTAGGAGGTGTTAGTAAGAACAAACAGCAGCAACTAGAAGGTTAGCACGTACTCTCCGGTCATCTTTGCCAACGGAGAACCATCCGTCCACCCTGGATACTTCATGGCGTTGAGGTAAACTTCTCCGGTACTTCGCGCATCGGCGCCGTTCTGATCATCGCTGACTTCATCGACAACGAAGAGCAAGTTGACAAAATCGCAGATTGTGCGAAACTCTTCATACCCAGCATGGGGGTATGTGTGGGACACCAGAAGTTCGTTGCAGCCTTGGATGAAGAAGGCACGCTTCCGGTCAGTGAAGATATTGTAGCTATTGACCCAGGCTCGAGATTCTGCCGCGGCCTTCCTGTAGTGGGGGTTTGTGGACCCTTTGAAGGGCTTCGAGAGGGAAAGGAGATCGGGGAGGTAAAAAGATGTGGCTGATGGGTACATGACTAGAAACCTGAAGAGGATGAAGATGGTAGCTTAGTAGCAAATATGAAGGACCTTTTTATACAACCCCATGCATCGCATTACTCGCTCTTTGAAACCAGGTGCACATGGATGAGTAGACAACTAGAGGACGTCCGGTGAACAGGTACGGTCCCGGGGCCCATCGCAGGGTCAGATAGTGATCTTGTTTCTGGATGGGAACCAACAAACCGGCCGAGACGAGAACAGGTAGACTCCGAACATCGGAATTAGTGTGAGATACGTGGAGCGGGTCAGCCCCTACAGTATGGGCAGCATGTAGGGGTCGATCCGCAGCCATGGTACGTTCGACAAACCAATCCAACAGACTAGTGTCACGATTGTACAGTAGTGACGGCGCTTCCAGTAAAATAGCACGTCAGACTGGACCACCGAGTCGGACAGATCATCTGGGACATCAATCCTCGTCTGACAAGGGGACATGGTTTGTGCTGTGACTGGGCCGTCATGGTAGTGATTGAAGTAGATCATTACCGTGACTGTGACGGGCACATATAGTACACGTACTGTAAGTCCGCTAGGAGCCGGGCATTCGGCGGCTGACATAACAGTTGGTGAGTGAGTCACCTCACATAACTCGAGCTGGTATCCCCGATTTTTGGTGCACGCTATCTCCGAACATAACTTGATTCGGGTCTACGTGGGATCCGGTGCTTGCGTGTTGACTTAACTTTGTTATAGGAACCAGATTACCATTATCCAGTTCTAACGCCGGACAGATAGATGGGCGAGGAATGGTGCCTGTTTTTCCAGTGAACGCAGTCATACAGTAAAGGTTCCCCTGTAACACACAGTGACTTCTTGAGTCCCGGTTTACTATTATCTCACAGTTCGGGTCATGATCTGCTTTCCTAAGTTAGGTTGGCGATACCAGATAAGCGATTGTGATGTATCGCTTGACTCTTCTTGATCCCACAGGCACCGCTTCTTGTCGGAAACTAGGAGCCGAGTTGATGGATAACTCACAACCTGGATCAAGCATCCGCAGGGCTGTGTGTGTGACCGTCTCATCTCCGAAATCTGGGAATCCAGCCGCACATGGAATAGCCAGACAAGAGCTTAGGAAGTGCAGACATGGGCGTCACCATTTCTCATGCACAGCTCCGCACATTATCACACCCCGTGGCGTATCACCATCTTTGATCGAGGTCCTTCGCAGCAAGCAACCATTGATGAACCGCGGACGTGAGTATGAACCGAAGAACTTCGGCTATGCGCAGATCCCTGACTCACATCTTTGGCAGGGCCCTAGAGACTAGAGTCGATACGTTTAACCATTGTAACCGTAACCGCTAACGTATCTCAAGTACGGCTAAAGATACGAAACTTTCAGGAAATAGAGGAGTTTGCATCCCGGTCTCATATCAAAACTGCCTGCTGAGACGAGCCAGGCTTCGTTCTCCCACGTCAATTGCCAAGGGGAAGAAACCCAAACCTTGTCAAACAACGGGCAATGGGTTAGAATTCTGCGACCGAATATGGAGAGACAACTCACAGAAATGTCTTACTCGCTCCCGTGAAGTGGATATGAAGCTAGAAACAGACTTGTCATGGGTCTTCCTCCAGACGATAACTTGCAGCTACTAACCATACGTGTATCAAATTCAACGGCGGCGCAGTACTACCCTGACGCCCCATGTCGTAAGTGATTTGATGTAATTAATCCCCAAGTACGCATCGGCTTGGGGTACCACTACGGAATCAACGATACAGCACGGCAGTAGGCGTAATATCATGTCGTGCAGCCGAAGGGGGCAGGTGGAGTGCAATGTGCGCGGATGAATATCAGGAAGCTGCTGCCAGTATGTCATGGAAGAGGAATTACGACACAAGCGTCCAGGCGCAAATGACTTCAAAGCGGGTACATGAAATTGCGAGATAATTGACGTCTCCTAAGAGCCACCCCCACAGCAGACCACTACGACTTGCGGGCCTGTACAATAGTTACGGCAGCGATAAACGGCTATCACACACGCGAGAAGCAGAGCACGAAGCGATACCCCAACGGCTGTGCACTACCCAGGTGCTTCACAACTGTAACTGTCCTCAATTAGAACATTTTGGGCCAGCGGTAGTCCGTGGCATCAGGAGGCTCAACGGGAAGCACCGCTTCCCGATCCGGGTGTATACGCAGAAACTTGGAAGACACATACGGGTCACGGGCCCAGGGACTGGCCATTAAATCAGGATTATTTCTATCATAGAAAATGGGTAGCGCTGGGCCTGTAGGATAACACCGATGTGACATGACAGGTCGCGATGGATGGGGTCATTAGCTGATGGATACTTCAGAAACAGATGCGGTAGCTCGCATAGCGCCCGCTGGTTTCACTCGGTCGCGTGATCTTGACGACCTGACCGCGTCGAAGGCCATAGTACCGAGCGATAGGATCAGCGAGTTGTATCCGAGGAAGTTGCGTCTCCTTCAAGCGGCTGCAGCAGTATCAGACTGTCGTCAGCGGAGTGGACTGGATGGATAAATCAGCTACGTACTATCGCTCCAAAAGGTGCTTTTTTTGTTCCGGGTCCAAGACTTCGTGTCGTGGAACCAGTTTGTGATGTGTAATATTTACTAGTAGGTCGGCTTCAGCAAATTCCTCTAACCTAAATCGAGCCTGCATCGCAGAAATGACCTACAATTAAGAGTGAGCATGGGGGTAGACCAACCTGAGTGGGAAAAGAAACACACCTTCCTCGCAGAGGAAGTCATAGTACCTGGGAAAATAATGATGCCTTTTGCGATGTTCTTCTCCTCCAGGATGTTAAGCAACCTGGGTCGGGTTGAGAATAGGATGCTATAGATGATATCTGAAAGTATATCGAGAATATACCAACTTTCGCATGGTTTTCACTCCCACACTCTTTTCGTCGGAGAAGAATACGAATATTTGATTTGAGGGATCTGTCCGAGAGTTGGTAAAGAAATTCAGTTGGTTACGACTAATAGTCGGTCAGTGACGGGTTTTTCGGGCTTCGAAAGGAGCAGCGCACTCGACCGTGCCCCCGTTGTTCGCATACTGTGCCTTAAAATCGGCGAGAGACATGTTGATCTCTTCGTCCGCCACCTGGTAGCCCTACGGATCGGCGCCTTCAGCCAGACATTGAAGCGGAAATTAAGGAAAGCATTGCAGCACCCTATCTTTGACGAGTTCATGTATTGTGCGATTAACTTTCCATAAAGCTGCAGAATCGTCACCGTCAGACATGATGAGCAGAGCAGAGCGCGGTTTGTAACTCCGCCGCCAATAACGGGTCGACCGCGTCGCGCTACTCGCTAACCCATCATGGCACCTCCCAATCCTCCTAATGGCGTGCTTCCTGTCCCCCTCACCAGTTCGCTCATGGTGAGGCACTCGCTACACTGGATACAGCAGCACTAACCGGAGGATTCACAGACCAAGCTTAAACCCGCGAAAATATTCAAAGCGTCGGTTGATCCAGCCCCCTCTCCCCCACCTGGAAGTCGTGCCCCCATTCAACGCCATATCACGGGCCTTTCTTTTGATGACAGGGGAGATCAGGTCATAACCGCTGCGGAGGATGAGACGTTTAGACTATATAATTGCAAGACCGGGAAGCAAGTCCCCATTCAGTTATTTACATTGCCCAAGGTCCAACTGATTGTAGCTCATAGGCTCACGAAAACGCTCCATTCCAAGAAGTATGGTGTAGACCTTCCACGGTTCACGCACAAAAACACCGCCATTATTTATGCATCGACCAAGGAAGATGACACCGTCAGATATCATTCACTTCACGATAACAAGTACCTGCAGTACTTCCGAGGCCACAACCAACGTGTCATCTCGCTCGAGATGTCGCCAGTGGATGATGGATTCATGTCGGGCTCCATAGACAAGACCGTACGCTTGTGGGACCTACGAGCACCTCAATGCCGTGGACTTTTGAGCTTACCTGCGCCCTCGCTCGTGGCATATGATACGACAGGGGTCGTCTTTGCCGTTGCATTGAACCACTATTCACGTATCCTAATGTATGACCTCGCCAACTTCGACAAGGCGCCATTCCTTACGATCACGCTCGAAGATCCAACGTTGGCTCGCGTGAGCTTCCCTCCTCGGACCATCTACATGACATCGTTGGCATTCTCGAGCTCGGGCAAGTACCTCCTCGTAGGTTGCTCAGGTGACGCACATTACATCATCGATGCGTTCGAGGGCCACGTCCTTGCCAAGCTGGAGGGCCATGTTGGGTTGGAACGCCGCCGGCTCGACACCCCGATTAGCATTGAGCCGCAGCGGGGATGCTCTGGAGAGGAAGTGTCTTGGACCCCGGATAGCAAGTACATTGTCGGAGGTGGACTCGACGGCCGCATTTGTGTGTGGGATGTCCAAAATCTACCTCCGCGCGAAGGCCCAGTAGACCTCAAGCTCTCACCGACGCGCATCCAGCCCCTCGCGAAGATGGATGGCCATCCAGGACCCGCGCGCTGCGTACGGTTCAACCCACGCTTGGCAATGATGGCCACTGCCGGTGCCGAATTGGTATGTCAAGTTGTTTATCCCTCCATGTGCTCCTCTAACGGGAACCCAGGCGTTTTGGATCCCAGACCAGACTGCGGATGCGGACGAGGTCGCCAGAGAGCTTCTAAGGAAGGCCGGAACCTGACTAACTGCAGCTTACTGTGTACTAGAATGCTCTGTATCATACCGCTGTCCTAATGTACCGAGCAATCTGTATAGGCAGGCCCTGAGACTAAAATGTAATATAAATATCATACAATCCGTGGGATCATGTGACCTGTTAACACCGTCACGAAATTGACGACGTGGCTCAGCGTTCTTCACGCGAGACTGACGACCATCTTTCCTGACTGAATCATACTGGCATTTCAACTGGGTCACATCTAACCAAGAATACCCTTAATATCGGTAAAAAATGCGCATTTCGTCTCTCATTTCTGCCGTTGCTCTTTTGGCAACGACAGTATTCGCAGTCGAGATTGTCGGTATGTCCACTGTTCTCAGGTTTCTCCTCTGATGGTGATTCACGGTCTCTTCTCTCACTCAGCACCTGAACCAGAACATGAAGAGTCTTATGACATCCCTGTGGAAGACCCTGTGCTCGCCGTCACTGCGTCCTTCCCTGAAAGCAACCCCTTTGGTCGTATGTCTCGTCTTCGTCGCGACCTTTTCCCTCCGCGTTACTCAGGACGGTGCATTACAGATGTCGTAAACGGGGAAGTCAATAAACTGTTCTTGACCATTGAAAACAAAACCGGGAAGAATGTCACCCTCCACAGTGTAGCCGGAGAGTTTTTCGACCCTGGCTCAGAAACGCTGATTAAAGCGGTGCGTGCTTTGTTACGACCTTGAAGTGAATTGTTAATCGTGTTTCCGAATCCTAGGCGAGCAATTTGACCTATGGGATCTTGTTACCTAACACCCAGCGAATTCAGCTTCCGTATAGCTTTTACAGCGAGTCAGTACTACATTCTGCTTTCATGTTGCCTTCCTGCTCATAAGTTTCTCAGGTTCAGAACCGGCGATATCAAACTCAGTGTCTGGTTGGAACACATCATTGATGGTGAAAGAGAAAAGGTATCTGCTTTTGAGTCCATCGTTACTGTCGTGGAACCGGAGCTCTCCATCTTCGACTTCAAGCTGTACGTCACTCTTCCTTCAATATGACCGGCCCAATACTTACTCGAATTGCGTTCCCAGTCTGAGCACGTATGCGATGGTTCTTGCGATTTTGGGTGGTCTTGGTTATGTCGCATATCTCTCTTTCGTCCCTCAACCGAAACAGAAAAAGACTGCACCGATCCCTACATCAGAAAGCACTGTTACTGCAACAGGAGCTGGAGGGTACCAGGAGGAATGGATTCCGGAACACCACTTGCGCAAGGCCAAGGGTCGGAAAGTGGGTGGCGCCGTCAGCTCGGGGGACGAACTGAGTGGCCTAAGCGGGGCTGAAGCGAGTGGCACAGAGGGAAGACGACGCAGTAATCGGCTCAGGAAGTAACGTGTTGATGTATGTCGATACGTATGGTACCTCGAACACGATCTATGTAGACGCACTCGCGGGTTGGAACAGTTTTTGTAATAAAAACAACCGTTAAAATCTAGTAGGAAAACGCCGACAGCGGCTCTAGGCGAGGCTACACGTCTACCTGTTTGAAGCCTTTCACCTATGCATATGGTCAACGACATGAAACTCCTCAAAAGCGAGAATAGTGGACGCACTCGGTTCTCCCTAAGAAGGGTGATGTACTTCTCCGAGAGCTCGCGGCAGGTCTCGTAGTGGTTTACGCCCTCTGCACGATAGCAACTCTGGAGTTGGTCACGGACAATGCGAGCCTCCATCGCTCGCACCCACGATTCTCGGACGTGCGCATCGCGGGCAGCCAGCCGCGCTGAGAAAGCAAGACATAATGAGCGGGTGCAAAGTTTTAAAAAAGTGATATGCACCTTTGAGTTCTGCGGCTCTGTCGTCACTCATGCTGGTCGTTTTGCAAGATACAGAGGTTGTTGATGTCGTACGGTGAATTGCGGGCCAAAGTAAATGCCGGCAGAACCCGACACCAACACAGTCCACTGCTGCAGCTAAATGCGAAACACTCCCAGTACTGTATAATAATGATACACTGTACCGTACTATAGTTCGACGACGACAACTGTTCCCTACATTGCCAAATGGTTTGACGTCAAAAAGCTAGTACTAACTAAGAAAGTCTCGTCAACCAAAACCTCCGGCTCGTTCGAGGTGTCATGTGTTTTCCTCCGGTTTGGCAACGCAACCGTGACTTAGCCCGAATGCGCCTCGGCATGCGAGCGCCAGTGCTGAAGGAATGATGTCTTCAACATTCACCATCCAGCTCCCTGCAGGCTCCCAAACACCATTTTTGACCCTGTCGCGACGTATGTTATGATTAAGTCTTACTTCACAACGCATGAATGAACGTCACTTCTATCCAGCCTCTCCCATTGTCTGGCAAATCGAACTGCACAACGGCGTCGACAATCGCTTGGTCAAGGCCTTAATCAACGACGCTTTCAAACCCGCGCTTCAAATCGTCGAACGAGAATGGCGCAAGGAGCGTGAAGAGGGCAGGGCTAAGAATGCCAAGAATGCAGGAGCAGCTGCCCTTGTTATCGTTGGCCGCATAGACCAAGAGAAATTCTTTAGCAATGGCATGCCTGACCTTTCCTGACGTTTTCCGGAAACGTGATCTCAACTCCTTCTGTCTAGGGTTGGACTTCCCCAGCGTCGTCCGTGACCCTGGCTTTTTCCTAGGTAGGTACACCATGATTTACTTCCTTTTCCCTCAGGTTTGTTCAAACGCGGCACAGCAACGTTCGATCCGTTCCTACTGCACCTACTCACATTCCCAAGTAAGTACCTTCCATCGCCCCATGTCCTTTGTGAATCACGCTACCATACAGTCCCGACTGTGGCTGCCATCAATGGCCACTGCTTCGCCGCGGCCGCCATGACCGCCCTCGCCTGTGACTACCGTGTCATGACTGACGGCGCCAAGCGCAACGTGTGGATGTGCATGAACGAAGTCGACTTTGGCGCAGCCTGGCCGGTCTCGTTTGCCGCCGTCGTCCGTGCCAAGGTGTCTGCCATCAGAAAGTTTGCGCTCGAAGGGCATCGTTTCACCCCCCCAGAAGCGCGTGACGCAGGCCTCGTCGATGAGATCGTCTCCGGGGGCACACAGGGCGTGCTCAAGCGAGCTTTGGAGATAGCCGAGGAGAAGGCACCCAAAGCCTGCGAGGGCGTGTGGGGCGTGATCAAGGTTCGTTTTGTCCCTCTCTCTACGGACTTCGAAGTGACGAGTGCGCGTGGATTCTGACACATTCGTTGATGTCGTGCACAGGAAGAATTATATCGCCCAGTAACTGAGCTCGTACGACTTGGGATACCCACTATCAGCGTGGCTAGGGATGCGGCCGCGGCAGAGGTGAGGCTAGCAAAACTTTAGCCGCGAGGCGCATCGCACCCGGCATCTGTATGCCCAAGCTCGCCGCTATATTGTAACGGTGTGGCACATGTAGTCACGACGTAAGTTCGTAAAATGCAATGAAGTATCGAACCACCGAAATGTACCTCTTTCCGAGCGTGATACCCTACCCCTTCTTGTTTCAGGATTGAGAACCTTGGATTCACCACCCTGTGCTAGGCGGACGAAGACAGACACAGCTCACATATCTGGAGCTTCCTTGCCTCTGTTTGCGTTTCATGCATGGCTAGCTTGTACTGTGTGACGAATGTCACAAATCACCACCGGGCTCTTCAACAATCCCATGGGCACTCGGCCCCCCGGGCCGTTTTTCTAACTGTGCGTACGTGCATCGAGCAGACTCGGACTACGTACTGAATAACTACTACTGATAGCTGCTGCCAGTAACGATCAGATCACAGATTCGCAAATGGAGGTAATATGGCGGTAGCATCGGTGTTCCTGAGTGTCAAGTATGATACCTCGGCATTAGTCTAGAGTCTAGGGGATTCTATTGGTACCGAGCACGCCAGGGCACTAGATGCTACCCTTTGAGATCCAATCATGTACTGGAGGGAGAAGGGAGGACTGTTCACCCTGCTCGAAAGCTGTGATCTCGTCTGACAGGCAAGTCAGGGAATGACAGGGATTCAGCGCTCCTAACCTGGGCGACTCGCATGGACATGGAGAACTTTGAAACGAGAGTAAGCTCAGTAAGTTCCGTGAAACACAAACAAGCGCGTGCGAAAAAAAAACATGTGGCGGAGGAAATGATAAAAGTACTGCCATTTGTGTGATGTACAGCACGCGTCCCGTTGTAAGGCATGAGTCAGTACTACAGTTCATTGCGGTAGATGCTATTATCCGATAGGAACGTACACTACTGTGCCATGCCGGCGGCGGTGGGGACGCCTGAGTCCTGACACATGGTATGACACGAGAGTGTGGAGCACATAAGACTCGGACTCGGGGCGTTATGGCGGTCGTCTGGTCCGGCATACAGTAATGCATTGATAGGAGTTTGATAGGCTCAGACGATTCCAGACAGAACTTGTAGGCACCAAGAATATACAAAGTTTCAATATTTGATGTGCTGTTGTGCTGTAATGAGCAGTGTGGGCGAAATTGCAACAAGAGATATTGTCAGGGGCCACTAGTACCCGTACCCGGTTCTTCGTGATCCGCGTTTGACGGGGTCAGGTCAGATCAGGTGTTGCAAACTGACAGTTCGTTTGGTCATCGTACAGATCTGACTGGGAGTTGTGCGGCCAAGATTTGAAAGCAATGCCAGCAAAACACTTTCATTCACGCTACAGTGTTACTTTGCTGTACTACCATGCTCGATGACGATAGGCATTTCCTAGTAGATTGAGGGGAGAAAGCTCAGGCTAGTAACAGATCAACAGCAAAGCTGCATCGTGACTGCCAGTGCAACGGTACGATCGGGGTCGAGTCTAGTGCGAAATTCCCATGTATTTCAAATTTATTGGCCCGTAAGTCGACAAAGGCTTTCATGCCGCTGTGACATGCTCCCGGATGCGAGCGCCTGTGCGAACCAGACTCGGACCTTCATGCTCGTCTGACTCTCACAGCGACTGCTAAAAGGATGGTGTTATCAACGCTCACTCTCCGGCTTCCTGCGGGTTCCCAGACGCCATTTTTGACCCTGACGCGACGTGTGTTTGTCGCCAAATGCTACTTTATGGTGCATCAATAAACGCCACTCTTCGCAGCCTCCCCCATTGTCTGGCAAATCGAACTGCACAACGGCGTCGATAACCGCTTGGTCAAGGCCTTGATCAACGACGCTTTCAAACCCGCGCTCCAAATCGTCGAGCGAGAATGGCGCAAGGAGCGTGAAAAGGGCAAGGCCAAGAATGACAAGAATGCAGGAACAGCTGCCCTTGTCATCGTCGGGCGTCTAGACCAAGAGAAGTTCTTCAGCAATGGTATGCCTAGTATTTCCTGACGCTCGCCGTGAAAACTATCTTAACCTCTTCTGTTCAGGTTTTGATTATCCCGCCTCCAGCCGCGACCCGAGCTTTATGCATGGTGAGTACCCGAGTCTTACTTCTTTTGCGCTAGCTTTTGATCAAACGATACAGCAACGTTTGATCCGCTCTTTCTTCACCTCCTCACATTCCCAAGTAAGCATCTATAACCGTTCTATGCCCTCCGTACACATGGAAGGCCTCCCTTTTCCGCCTTACAGTCCCGACTGTGGCCGCCATCAATGGCCACTGCTTCGCCGCGGCCGCCATGATCGCCCTCGCCTGCGACTACCGTGTCATGACTGACGGCGCCAAGCGCAATGCTTGGATGTGCATGAACGAAGTCGACTTTGGCGCAGCCTGGCCAGTCTCGTTTGCCGCCGTCGTACGTGCCAAGGTGTCTAGCATCAGAAAGTTTGCGCTCGAGGGGCATCGTTTCACCCCCCCAGAAGCGCGTGACGCAGGCCTCGTCGATGAGATCGTCTCTGGGGGCACACAGGGCGTGCTCAAGCGAGCTTTGGAGATAGCCGAGGAGAAGGCACCCAAAGCCCGCGAAGGGGTCTGGGGTGTGATCAAGGTTCGTTTGTCTCTCTATAGGTACTTCAAGCGATGAGTGTATGTGGATTCTGATACATTTGTGGATGTCGTGCGCAGGCAGAATTGTATCGCCCAGTAACTGAGCTCGTACGACTTGGGATACCCGCCATCAGCGTGGCTAGGGATGCAGCCGCGGCAGAGGTGAGGCTAGCGAAGCTGTAGCTGTCGGGCAGATCCCGCCTGGCACTGGCGCGACCGAGCCTGCCGTTATATTGTAATGGCGTGGCACATGTAGTCACAATGTAATTCAACGCCCATAGAATTTGAAGCATCAAATTGCGTCTCTCGTCAAGCATACCACCCTTTCTCGTCTCGTCTGCTAAGATGGAGAGCCTTGGACTTGCCATCCCGCGTTGTGCGGATGCGTAGACGGCACTGCTGACCCCGGTGGAGATTCCTCACCCCTCTCCCCTGTTTACGTTTCACGTTCGGAATACCCCTCCCCCCCGCGGGTTACGTTACCTGACAACCTTGCTCGGGGGAAGCGGACTGTGCCTGAAGCCTGCAGGCCGACCAGTGCTGAAGGCAAACAGAACCTTGAAGCTACCGCTGCCATCGCCAACGGTTGGGTCACAGACCATAGATGAAGACGGCCGCATTGGTTCTCCTGACAGTGTAACCTTCTATTATTCGGTGGCGAGCAGGGTCGCCCACCAGTACTACAGTAATACCGTAATACGCCACCGGAGACTAGACGCCAATCATATCAGATCCAATCTGGGACTCTGGGAGGAACTTGTCCAAGTTGTGATCTCATCTGGCTGATGAGCAGGGATACAGATCGGTAACTCGTAGGCATAAACGGTATTCAGAGAAACCCCGCCCGTCAAGCCCCGGATACAGCAAACAAGCTCGTACAGAGAAACACTGACATGTAGTGACGAGGACCACGCGATAGCGACAGCACTGCCAGTGCCACTGACAGCTGTGCCAGGAGTGATTGGCGATTACGACCTGCTCTAGGAATGTGCAACACACGTCGTCGTAATGAAGAATGACAGTACTACAGCCACCATCCAACAGTAGGAGCTAGTACAGTAATGGAT